>JAJOOP010000750.1:0-49894 GCA_029582705.1 Solanum chacoense
AACTCCCCATAAGCTGTGTAAAATTCCCTAACCCAAGAAGGAATGTAAAGGCCTTGGGGCCTTATGAACTACTTAAACTCTTGGTATCAGAGGGTGTCAATCACATCAGGATGTTTGCCCTCCAGGCCCTCTATAGATAATAGCTTCTCCTCTAGGATGGTCTGTACCCCCCCTCACCTTTCAGTCTATTCAGTAGTCTAGGAGAAGGAACGATAGCAATTGCAGGGGCCACTAGAAGTGTCTGCGCTGGCACGGAGTCTGTTGCCGGAGGAGTGGCAACTAAGGGAATATTGGTGGATGCGGACTAAGATCTGGCCCAAAGTTCATCCCTTCGGTTTATCTAAGGCTGCTCATTTTCTAGTTCTGAAAAATTAGCCTAGGTTTTAATAGTTATTCTTTTTCTAGCTATATGATTCTTCCTTTTGCCTTTATCTCTCGGTGGGAGTTCTTCTCTTCTCCTCTTTGGAGGATTTGACCCCCCCCCCCCCGTTTATATTTTTGACTTGTGCTTTTGTCTTGGGTGGCATGGTTAGATTTGTACGTACCATATCTGCAAAAGATTAGGAGAAATTAGGAGAGAATCAAACACAAGCACAGAAAATTTATTGCAGATAGGCTTGCCAATCTAGTCGACGAGTCATCGAACCTCTTTGGCGAGCTAGATCAGGCTCATCGAAGGGATTGGCTTAAAAATTAAGGCAAGTCAGCGATGTGAAGGTCCTTTCAGTGAGCAAGGATTTGTCTGCGGAAAGTTACAGTGCAACAAGAGTTTCAGGGGTGCAGACAAAAGGCGATTAATCAAACTTTTGGTGGATCGCCGAGTGCTTTTGGCAACCCCAAGCTTTCTCGTCGAAAGTCACACAATCCAACAATACATATAGCATGAGATTAAAGGAGATATGGGGTCATCAGACAAATCACCGAGTGGTTCGGTGAGCTCGACCCAACTCGCCAAACAGCCCAATGTGCCTATTTCCAACCTACCTTCTCAAATTCAACCCCGCAACCCCCAATAACAAAATCAAAGCATGCACTAATGAAATTCAAACAAGACCCGTACTACCCATCACCCCAAGAGACTCAGATTTTTCTCAGTTTTGCCAAATTTAGCCATTTGACGATATTTTCTCTAAAAAGTGTTGTCACCCGCTCTATCATTGAGTAATTATCGTCATTTAGCACAAACATGGGTTACTCAGACTTCACCTAATTAATCTAAATGGCACGCAACCACAACTAAGTGCAAATTCATTCATTTAAAAGCACAACAATTATGGGCATTTGGCGTTCAAAACAATAAGGGCAAGATTTGCAAATTGAAATAGGCATTTATGCATTCTAATTCTATCAGAGAGGCCCAGCACACAACAATACGATACAGTTATTGCAAATGAGTACAAAATTTTTGAATGTAAACTCGGGTTTCAAAAACCAACCTTAAATGCCGATTAAAACGTGATTGAAAGGCTAGGTGGCAAAGAAATCCTAGTTTCGAGCACCAATCAACAACTAAAATACTAATGGAATATAAAAATATTGAAAATACTACCTTGGTGTGAGTTTGTGAAGTTTAAAAGCAAGGGAAAGTGTAGAAGTTCAAATTATGAGAACTTTGGCCATTATAAATCATCCAGTTCGCGTCCATTCGGCAACGTTAATCGCACTCGCCGATCCACTCGATGACACGCCGAGTGGTCACTTGCCCCACTGTTTTTGATATGATCATCAGTCTCTTGGGGGTCAAGACGATGGTCTGAATCGAGGTCGCTGAATAGGTTGGTGACACGCCGAACTGTTTCTTGAGCTCACCGAGATTTACAAGCTCTAAATTAAATTTGAGTTGAGCCAAATGGTAGGTCGAGTCGGGCACACCGACCTCTTCGGCGATACATCGACTGGACCTATTTCTCGCCAATCTGCATTTTCTGAACACTTCCTGCATTTAAATCTACAAAATCAACACACCATTATTTCTAAAACAAGTTAAAGCATTTGAAATGGTTTTGGGTTGCTTCCCAAATAGGGCCTTAGTTAATGTGGTGGCACGACGCATGTCAGCGATCAAACTCCATTTTTAGGGTTAGCAATAGTATCAGTAGGAAACCCCCTATTTTGTTGCGAGTGTAGAGCGGGCAACGCATAAACCATAAGGTTCTCAAGCATCTAGACAGCTCTGGAATGAGACCAAATCAATTATTTCATCCCTTCAATGTCTTCCTTTATTTCTTCCAGCTTTCTATCTTGTTCAGTCACCTTCTGGAGAATGATTGAGAGCATGCCCTCAAGGCGTTTAACCTAATTGTCCTTTGAAATTTTTTGCTCATGAGGAGGGATGTATTTATCCTTCCTCTTGTACTGGACTTCGATCTTCACCATCTTTTTGGCCAACTCATTAATCTGAGTCATTAGGGCGGCCAACATGAAGTCTTTTTTCTACATCTTGGTGCGTTTCAGCCATTTGATTAACCAGTTGGGCTGCTATCACATATGGTTGTTTCGCAATGCCCCCCGAAATGAGTTGGTCGACCAACCTATTGCTTCAGGGACCAAGACTTCTGAAGAAATAGTCAAAGAGGGCTATGTCGGGAATGTCATGAGTTGGGCATTGAGTGAATAGTACATTAAACCTTGTCCATGACTTGTGGATCCGTTCACCTCCCAATTGCTTAAAGGTGAGGATACGATCCCGGAACATCATTACCTCTAATGGAGGAAACTCCATTAGCTCCCAAGTACTGCTCGCCATGCTCACTTCCTCTGTTTGGATACAAACAAACCAACAAAACAAAACTAAAAATTAATTTAGTAAACTACGAGTATCAAAAGCAAAGTTTGACTTAATCAAAAAAATTCACGTAACACCACTCCTCGGCAACGTCGCTATTTTGATGTTTGTGTAATCAAAAAACAACTTCCAATGCAAGTGTCTATGATCGTACAATAGTATAGTAACCCAACCAAGGGTTGGGGTCGAGTCCCAAGGGAGCGGTTTCTGAAGCTAACCATAGCTAAAGACTTTATCGAATGAAGACATGACAAATTAAAGGGTTTGACACGAGTGTCAGTTATCAATGGGGGGTTTGTAAACAAGTAAAGAGCAAAATCAGCAAAGATGCAAAGAGTACTATTCAAGGAGATGAGATTCTTGGGATGTAATAGGAATACGGGATATACTAAACTATTGGGTACATGCTTTCGATAATAAATCCGTTGAATATTTGTGACTAAACTAGACTATAGTGGGGGTAAATTCTCTCTCAAGTAACTTACCCCGAATCAAATGGGTTCCTCTCGGATACCCACTTGCCGCATGAAGAATAGCCTCCGCCGTAGCCAACTCACTCTCTCGAGTTGAGTGTGTGGAATTCACTCTCCCGAGTTGAACCTCATGTTGACCCACTCCCATCGACCATCAATTTAGTAGTTTTAGTTTTACGACATGTCTCTCTCGCAAGCCGAAAACACAAAGGTGAAATCATATTTGCAACTACACTTTCATTAAGATCCACCACAACTACAAAATGAAATCACATTTACACAACAAATAAACCATCAACAAGCAAAACCCAATAGAAAATCTAACCCATATTTACAAAATCACACCCCAAGAATTGGGGTTTTAGCTAGACATGCAAAAGAGGTAAAAATGTATACCAATCTCAGTTTCTATCAATGGGTATGCAAGATTAAGTCTTAGAACAAGTAAAAAGTGAAGAATCCATAAGACCCAAGTCCAAAATCATGGAGTTGAAATCCTTTGAATCTTAAAGTTCTTCAAAATCCTCTCCAAGCTTAGAGAGAATATTCCAAGTCTGATATGGAAACTTAATAATAAAACTTGATAATGATAATTCTCCTCTAACACTAAGCTAAAAAACTTCAATTAGTATTTATAATTTTCAAAAATTTGTGCTGCAGCGGATCATTCGGCGTCATTAGTCGAGATCACCGATCAACTCAAAGATCTGCCTTTTGGTAGGTTTCATCGCTGTCTTGCTCTATCCTTCAGCATCGTCGTGTTTTAGATCATTGGGCAACATAGTACTACTTCGCGGAACTTCTTGGTGACACGCCGACTGCTCCTTTTCACCGCCGATTTGATCCTTTCTTTTAGGGCTCAGCACACTGGAACAAATGGAGAGGATAAGACCTTTGGGCGATTCACCAAATGGGTTTGGTGATTCTCAGATCTTCATTTCTTCATTCTTTCAGCTTCCTTTGTTCCTTTTTTGGTAGGTAGTGTCCATGCTTTCCCTCAAACTCCAAATACCTGAAACTTAAGGGTTTTCATCAAATATTAAGATAAAATATGCATTTGAGGACACTAATTCTATCAAAATATAGCCCTAAATGAGTCCAATTTGTGGACTCATCAGTTTACCTCACACCTGAAGGCAACATGATTCTATTTGGATCATTATAGATTGGATGAAGAAATCAGCCTACTTTGTCCCCATGAAGGTTTCTTTTTCGGCGGAAGACTATGCCAAGTTGTATGTAAGAGAGATAGTGAAGTTGCAGGAAGTTTCTTTATCTATTATTTCAAATCGGGGTACTCAATTTACTTCACACTTTTGGGAGTCATTCCAAAAAGGTCTTGGCACTAAGGTTAAGCTTAGCACGACTTTTCATCCCCAAACCTATGGGCTAGAGGAACGTACAATTCAAACATTGGAACATATGTTAAGGGTATGTTGTATAGACTTCAAGGGTAATTGGGATGACCACTTGCCATTAATAGAGTTTGCCTATAATAAAAGCTATCACTCAAGTATTGGTATGGCTCCCTTTGAAGCCTTGTATCATAGGAGATGTAGGTCTCCTGTTGGTTGGTTTGAGGTAGATGAAATAGCTCTAATTGGTCCCGAACTAGTTTATGAGGCCATTGATAAAGTTTGACTCATTAGAGAGAGGTTGAGGATGGCCCAAAGTCGGTAAAAGTCTTATGCCGATGTTAGAAGAAGGGATCTAGAATTTGAGGATAATGATTGAGTCTATCAAAAAATCTCACTTATGAAATGTGTGATGAGATTTGGCAAGAATGGAAAACTTAGTCCCCGATATGTGCGCGCCATACAAAATTTTTAAATGTGTTGGGAAAGTTACCTATGAGTTAGATTTTCCAAATGAGTTGGCTCCGATTCATCCGATAATTCATGTTTCTATGATAAAGAAGTTTATTGGAGATCCGGCATCCATTATCCCCTTAAAAGGGTTGGGGGTTGATAAAAGTCTTTCATATGAGGAAGTTCCGATAGAGATCCTAGACCAGCAAGTTAAAAGGTTGAGAAATAAGGAAATAGCATCCATGAAGGTTTTATGGAGAAATCACATAGTTGAGGGTGCCACTTGGAAGGCCGAAGTCGATATGAAGTCTTGATACTGTCATATGTTTCGTTCTACTCCTAATCAAGCTTGAGGTAAGTAGTTCCTTTTGAGTTTTGTTGTTTTGGGAGTCATGTGTGTGGTATGTGTTTTCCATGATTTCCTTATGTTATGCATGTTCTTGATGAAATTCATGTATAGTAATAAAATGAGTTTTTATGAATGATTTTCCTTATGTTGTTGTGCATTGAATATTAGTTGCCTATTGACTTCATGAGATGAATTGATGAACATGCTTTAGTATGATTTTGAGAGTAATTGCATATTGGATCCATGATATTGTGTTGGGAATGCTTTTAGTTTGGAAAAGGTAGTTCCTCCTATGATTATGAGAAATGTTGAGTTTTTATGCATAATGGGTTGTTAGATGTAGTTCCTACTCCCTTGTGATGGATTGATCATGTTTTAGTTGGACTTGAAAGTTTCCTACTTTGAATTATGCATTATTTTGATGTTGCATGCATGATGGGCTGCTAGTTTTGAGTCTTTACTTCCATAAGATGTCTAGATCGTCATTCGAGGACGAATGTTCCGAAGAGGGAGATATTGTAACACCCTGGAAACTAGTAGGCTAAACTAGAGCCTAACATGAGGTTTAAAGTCGTAAACGTACCTCCCCGTACCTAAAACTATAGGATTTGGCGTTAGAATGTCAAGGTACTACCCCCAAGGACCAACCATGGGTCCTTGAGGAGAACTCTTAGAAACGGCCTGGCAATGACTCACAGAGGGGGCTCACGCCTCGTGGGTCAACCCACGCCCTGTGGGTGAGCGGTCGTGCGTCAAGACTTTAGAAACAAGCTCTAGTAAATTCACCCACGGTTCACCAGCATGCCACGTGGGTCTATCCACGGACCGTGGTCGCGTGTTCGTGGGTGGTCACCTGTTAATGGTTATGGTGAGTTAAATGAAGGGTACTTTGGGTTTTTCCGATTTTAGTTAATATTAAGTGACGTCATTTTACAATAAATTAGACTAACTATATAATTATTTAAGAACCCTAAATTAAGTCAACTTCCTCATAATTCCAAAATCCCAAATCAAAACCAACTTTTCCCAAATATTCTCTCTCTAGAATTTCAAGGAAGAAGAAGAAGGAAATTGGGGCTAGGGTTCAAGGAACAAGATTTTTCACCCAAATGTTTTGGATGTCATCACTAAGGTATGGTATCTCTTCATCCATGAATAGAATTCATCCATGGAGCCCCTTCAAAACCCCCAATTTCAAAGCTAGAAATCCCAAAAGTTAGGGTTTGACTTCAATCTCATGGGTTCCTTTCAAATTTGATTTTAATGGTTGAATTATGTTTTATTATGGATACATTGATGATTTTATATGGTTTTATGTTGTATTCTCCAAGAATCCATGAATTACCCTATTTTCCCAAATTGGATCTCAAAGTGTGGGTATTGATTGATGCAAGTAGAATGTGATGGAATTATGCATGTAGTAATTGAAACACTTATATTATGATTATATCCATGTCTAATGTAGTGAATTCTAGAATTTTTGATTGAATATGATATTTGAACCTTGAAGGGCAAGGTATGAGAATTTAGTATGTTTATGAGATTTATGTATATACTTTATGAACAATTTGAGAGTTAAGTGATTATGATTATGATCTTGTTGTGTGTTGTTGAAAGGATTTTTTCACTACACACCTATGTATGTATATGGTATGATGATTCTAAGGTTGAAAGGCTATGTCACGACCCGGGTTTAGACCCTAGAAGTAACACGGCGTAATTGACCCCGAAGGGGTCGCATACAAACCTAATAGCATTCATGAACATTTAAGCATAGGAAAATAACGCGGAATTTAAAACTTTTCTTTACAATCGAAGTCTCTTAATAAAATGAAAGAGTATCTATGACACTATGTCTCAAACCCTCTATTATACTTGGAATAAAACTCTTTAATACAAACTTAGGGACAAAGCCCTTACAAAAGTCTAAAAATATAAAAGTAAAGACATAAGGGACATATGGTTGGGCCCTCAAATACAATGAGAACTCACCAAGCTTCTTCTTCTTGATCTCCTATGAACCTAGCCACAAGAATGAAATTCAATATCTCCAAAGCCTACACTTATAGAAAATGTAGAAGAAGGGGGTTAGCACAAAAACGTACTAAGTATGGAAACCATGCACAAAACCATTAGAACATGCATGAAAAGGGACATTTCATTTGAAATCATGCTATATGACATTTTTGAACATCATCTTTCAAATAGTTGGAGAATGCAACCAATAAGGCAACTCACATACATTTCATTATAACATGAGAGATATCATTATGATAACAATCATAGTCTCCAACATCAATATAACACACATTCCAATCTTCACAATACATAGCCTCCAATCATAAAAGAATACGAAGTCAAATACCAAGATCATTTCATCATTAAGTAATCATCACATAAGGAAACCCTAAGGTGCACTTGTGCAATGTATGATAACTAGCATGCATTTACAATGTACAACACAAGCCAATATCACATTCATACTCATTTCATACTAAATCCATTACCTTGGTAACTCCTAAGGAACACTTGTGCAATGTGTGGTTAGCATCCCATAATACTAACCCTACTAAGTACCCCTTTGAAACAACCTTAGTCATGCACTTCATCTTTAGACCTCATTATAATCAACAGTCACAAATAAGGAAATAGTCACGTACATTACTTGAATTATAAGGAAAGTCATTCATAACAACTATCCATTCAATATACATGCATGCATTCAAATCTCATGATAATGCAAAGGAACCATCCCATGACATCCTACTAAGCCTACTTGTGCAATGTAAAAGTGAAGTCTCATACCCTCACTCCTACTAAGTAAAACTCATTAAGAAGTCATAGTATAATTCATCTCTCATTCTTTATCTTTATTATATAGGCAAAAGTTGCCATAACCGACATAGACCATGTGAGCTACATGGAATCCGGTGTCTAAAGCATCACACTGAAAGAAGGCGTCCTACTTGCCTAAGGTAGAACTAAACATATAGCTATAAGGTGGATCCACTAGCTAAAGATCTATGTGGGCACATAGTTTATGGGATAGGGAGATTGCTTTTAGAAACTCTACCTCTTGCATTAACGGAGGATTTTCCATCTCATGAGTTCACTAAGATGACCCAACCTCTTGCATTAACGATCGGGACTTTTCCTCATTGTCTATATCCACTCGGTGCTAAGCATTATTTCCCAAATTATACATTATTAGTCTTTGAATTGTATCTACATGTGTGAAGGAATACTTTGCCCTTCGTTCAATACAACTCATCAAAATAGCTTATAGATTCATTAAAGGTAAGAATGTACTTTCAACTTTAGAATCATAATTAGTATGTGAGTATGACTTTCACACCAAGATCATGTGTTCTCATGATTTCAATCAACACAATAGGATCAACATGGTCATGTACATTTCATGCATAATAATGTGTAAAGGTGCATATGAGAACTATCCTTTCAATTAACACCATTGATTCATCATGATCATGTTTACGCATGGAATGTGTGTGTGTAATTGTCCTTGCAATGACACAACAACAGCATTATCATTATAGACACCTCCCTCTCAAAGTGTTCACAAGTATCTACATAATATCACAATCATGCATAACTCACATATCTTGCATTCAAGGATCATAGACCATGTAAATTAACACATCTAACATTTATCGTAATAGACATGTATAAAGTCATAACTCAAATAGATCCTTCATTTGCATGTATAAGTTCATATAATCACGTTGTTTATGTGGGTAAAGTCCTTCCACAAAAGTACCATATACAATTCAACATGCTCAATAAGTAAACACCTCCACCTTTCAAGTGGATCAATAGCTCATATACAATAATTAAACACCTCCACCTTTCAAGTTGATCAATAGTTCATATACAATAATTAAACACCTCCACCTTTCAAGTGGATCAATAGTTCATATACAATATTCATCAACACGTACAACCCTGGTAAATTGCCTTTCAAGGCTAAGAATAGAGATCAACCCTAACTTCTAGAATTACCATACTATATAGAGAGATATCATGATTCAACAACATAATAAACATAAACATAATCAATTGTTAAGCATCAATGATCAATCAAGTCACACCTTAGTTCACAATTTAGGAAGAAGGGGAAATCATAGGTCCAAGGGAGGTTTCTATCAAAATCCATTTATACTCCATTAATCCAAACATAAATCATCATAATTAATAAAAATAAACCTTGATTAAACATTTGATTTTGTTTTGGAAGAAGACCCATGACTAGATTTGAAAACCCTAGATTTGGGGAATTTGAAAAAATAGTTGAAGGGTCTTCTTGGTGGTAGCTAACCAAGAATGAAGAACTCTGAAACCTTAGCTAAGAATCTCCAATAGATTTGGGGAAGAACCTTTCGAATCCACAAAACCTAGCTTCAATGGCTCCCTTCTTCTTCTTCTATAATAGAGGATTTCTAGTGAGAGAAATATTTTAGTGGTGAAGGGTCTTCTTTTATTTCTTTGAAAAATGACTTGATGAAATGGATTTCAAGTCTAAAAGGGTTATATACTTGTAGGGAAAGGAACAAAATAATAGGGACTCAACTTTGAAAAATAACCAAGGCCCCACAAAGTTTTTAACTTAAAATTTGCTAGCCACCACGACTTTTCTCTCCCTTTGCCCCCTTGGCTCGGCCAAGGGCACTAGGCGACTCACCTAATGGCCCTTGGCTCGCCCATTTTTTTCCTGCCTGACAGTGCTTTACTAATTTGGGCATAACTTTTTACCTCTGAGATCGGAATTGGGCAAGCTTGGCGGCGTTGGAAAGAGGACTCGGAGACCTTTAATTGGATAGGTAATGGCCCACCTAATTCATTTTGAGCTAAGAGATATCATCATACGAAGTTAACCCTACAAGTTGTAACTTAAAAATCTTCCCCTTGCCTGTCAAAGCTCACCCTTCGGAACCTTAGGTTAGCCAAGTGTACTAGGCGACTCGACAAGTGCACCTTTGGCTTGCCCTTTGCTCCAGTGAGCTCACTAAAAGGACTGGTCATTGGGCGATGGAGGGCGCCAAAGGGTGACACGCCAACCATGTTGGTGAGCAACCCTTTAGCTTGCCCTTTGGTCCAGCGTCTTGGACAAATGAGCAGTGAACTAGGCGATGGAGTGGGAGCAATGGGTGATTCGCCAACCAGCTTGGCGAGTTTCAACTTAGCTCGCCCATTGTTCCAGAACTAAGGCTAAGAGGGCAGTCCCTTAGGTGATCAAAAGGGTACAAAGGCGACTCGCCCAACCCTTTGGGCGATCAAGCAGCCCATCGCCAAAGGGCTCCATCAAGTAACAAGGTTTCCTTCACCCTATTTTGCTAGTCTTGGACCTTGCTCCATCTAGGTTCTAAAATAGCATAGACATCAACCTAAAGTCACACTAACCCAAACGTTAAGGCTCTAGTTCAACCTATCATTTTTCGTGTCGTTACAGGCTATTCTCACATATTACATCAATGAGCTATCTTATGAATTATGTTCGATTAAAGTGTTAAGACCTTCTTCTATAAAATATGAACTTATGTCAAGACTTATTATGAACTCTGTGGGAATTAATTCTTAGCACCGAGTGAATATTGTATATGAAATGGAAGCTTCTACCCTTGTTGAGTCCGACTTCCAAGGAAACCTTTTACACTAGTTGATTTTGGCTTTCCCAATGGGTTTCTTATACCTTCGTTGAGTCTGGGTTCCCAAAGTATGTCTCATCAGATGGAAACCTTCTACCATAATTTAGTCTGGGTTTTTAGTAGCAATCTCCTTATCCAATAAACTATGTGCCCTCATAAGTTATTAGCTAGTGGATCCACCTAAGCTAAAATTACCGGTTCTACCTTAGGCATGTAGACCAACTCTTTTTGGTGTGGGAATCACCAGATTCCATGTTAAGCTCACATTGTCTATGTCGGTTAAGGCTTATTTCCCACAACAACATTATGAACAAGAATATGAATTATGAACTATGGTTCCTCAAGAAGCTTTACTTAGCATGGGTGGAATTATGGGATCTTATTCATGCATTACGCAAGTATTCTTTGAGGTTACTTATGGTATGTCTCCATTATGTTATGATGATCTCTATGTTGAATATGCTTATGACTTATGTTTTTACACTAATCTTCATGATGATTCTTAAATTTGGTAAAGTGCATGTTTTCAACTAAAATGTCCCTTTTATTGTTTTCAAGGTTTTTATGCATGGCTATCATACTTAGTGCATTTTTGTACTAACCCATATTTTCCTATACTTATCCCAAGTGTAGGGTCCAGTTCTTAAGGCAGTCATCATCGGAGTTAAATCTTGGATTCGACTATTCTCCTAGCTTATGGTGAGTCCGCATGATTCGAGGACAGATATGTCACTTGCAGTTTCATTTCTAGTATTTCCTTTTTGGACTATGTTGTATGGGTTGTGTCCCTTTTCATTTGAACTATTGTAATAGATGGCTATTTTGAGACTTAGAGTCTAGACTTCTGCTTTTGTCTTTTATGAAAATTTTGGACTTGAAATGCATTTTTACTCTTTATTGGTGTATGCTTATGTTATGATATGTTAAGTGGCTTACATGGTGCCTTTCGGGGTTCTATTTTCCATGTTACATCTAGGGGGTATCGCTGGGTCGTGACATAAACATAGGCAAAATGACATAGTATAGGAACTAATTAATTAGGAAAAGACCCAAGTACCCTTAAAAATAATTGCCAGCAGTCATCAACGGAAGGACTCAATCGACGGACTGTGGTCTGACCTATGGTCCGTCCTAGTGAACCGTCATTGGTCGTCAGAGACTACTAATTTGGGTTCTTGAACCACGTACCATGTTCTGACCAACGGTCTGTTGTTCAGGCCATGGTTCTTGACCCTCAGCCTTCACTTAGAAAATCCAAAAATGGACCATACCTACGGTCTATGGTCCATTCCACGGGCCGTGGGTAGCCAGTGTGGTCTTTCATGTGCAGCATCTGGAAAGTTACTATTTGGCCATTTTGAATACAGGGTGTTACAATATCTCCCCCTTGGGATCATTCGTCCTCGAATGAGATTTAAAATGGTTCTAAAAGAGTAGGAGAGGAACTAACAACCCAACCTATGATGCAATGCATACAACCGAGGAGGAACTATCGACTCCAAGCTAGGACGTTCTCAAAACATGATAAGAGGGGTGACACTAAGTCTAACAACCCATCATACATGCAATGCACAAATCATGGAGGAAACATCAACTCCAACTAAACATTTTCAATGCATCAAAAGGAAGTAGGAACTACATCTATCAACCCAATATGCATGAATTATCAAAATATCTCATGTTTAAGGAGGAACCACCTTGTCCATGATTAAAATCATGCTCAACACAATCTCATGGAGCTCATATGCAAATTTACTCTCGAAAAGCATAGTTAAAATCAATCATATAAACTCATTTTCTTTCAAAACACAAATTTTCATGAACATGCATAACATAAGGAAATCATGGAAACAGATAAAAAGACATTACTCCCAAAACAAGGTTAACTCAAAAGGATTTCATTACCTCAAGCTAGAATAGGAGTAGAAGGAAAAAGATGAGGATATCGGGACATCACATCGGCCTCGGCCTCCCAAGTAGCACCCTCAAGCAACTGATTCCTCCACAATACTTCATGAAGCTATTTCCTTGTTTCTCAATTTCTTGACTCGCCGGTCTAGAATCTCAATCGAAACTTCCTCGTAAGAGAGACTTTCATCAACTCCCAAACCCTCTAGGGAAACTATGGATGTCAGATTACCAGCACACTTCTTCAACATTGAGACATGGAAAACTGGATGTACCCATTCCAATTCATTTGGCAAATCTAACTCATAGTCAACCTTGCCAACATGCCTCAAAATCTGATATGGGCCTACATATCGGGGACTAAGCTTTCCCTTCTTACCAAACCTCATTACACCCTTCATGGGTGAGATTTTCAAGTAAACCCAATCGTTCACATCAAACTCAAGATCTCTTCTTCTCACATCGACATAAGACTTTTCCCAACATTGAGACATTCTCAACCTCTCTCTTATGAGTTGGACTTTCTCAATAACCTCATGAACTAGCTCCGGTCCTATCAAGGAAACTCCACCCACCTCAAACCAACCTATGGGAGATCTACATCTCCTATAATATAAGGCCTCAAATGGAGCCATATCAATACTAAAGTGATAACTATTATTATAGGCAAACTCCATCAATGGAAAATGGTCATCCCAATTACCCTTAAAATCAATCCACAAGCCCTTAACATATCTTCCAAAGTTTGGATAGTACGCTCCACTTGCCAATCGGTTTGGGGATGAAAGGCTTTAGTGCCCAGACCCTTTTGGAATGACTTCCAAAATTGAGAAGTGAATTGGGTACCATGATTGGAAAAAATGGAAAAATGAACTCCATGCAACGTTACCATCTATCTTAAGTACATCTTGGCATAGTCCTCCGCCGAATAGAAACCTTGACGAGAAGGAAATAAGCTGATTTCGTCATCCGATGTACTATCACCCAAATAGAGTCATGTTGTCACCCGGTGTGAGGCAAACAAATAATAAAGTCCATATTCAAGTCTTTCCACTTCCAAGTAGGGATGCTAATATATGGGGACAAACCTCTAGTTTCTGATGGTCAACCTTTACTTGTTGGCAATTTGGACACTTAGCCACAAATCCCGCAATATCCTTCTTCATCCCATTCCACCAATAGACCTCCTGTAAGTCACGGTACATCTTGGTGGCTCCTAGGTGAATAGAATACCGCGAACTTTGAGCTTCTGTCAACATTTTTTCCCTCAAGTCATCCGTATTTGCAACACATAAATGGCCTTAGTATCTAAATCTCCCCTTTCGGAGAAAGCCTCAACGGATTTCCTAAGCACCACCTCTTTCAATTCTACCAAAATTAGATTAAGACCTAGCTTGGCTTTCACATCCGCCACAAAAGACGATCTAGAACCATTGTGAACCATAACACCATCAGTAGTTTAACACCTAATCGAGCCAATATATGAACATCTCGAACCAAAACTTTCTTTTTTTTTTCAACATGAGCAACACTACCCATAGATAACCGACTAAGAGAATCTGCTACCACATTAGCTTCACTGGGTTCATAAGAACACTCATGCCGTAATCCTTCAAAAACTTGAGACACCTTCTTTGGAAAAGATTTAGATCTTTCTGATTAACAACATATTGCAAACTCTTGTGGTCAGTAAATACATTAGCATGAACTTTGTACAAATACTGTTCACAAATCTATAGGGCAAAAACTACCGCCGCTAGCTCAAGGTCATTAGTCAGATAATTTTTCTCATTTATTCTAAGTTCCCTTGAGGCATAGGCAATAACTTTCACATTATGCATTAGCACACACCTTAGCCCAATTCTCAAGGCATCACAATATACCACAAAACCTAAAACACCCTATAGTTTAGTAGGTCAACTAGAGCTTTACATTATGGTTAGAATCGTAGATTTGAATTCCCATACTCAGAATGAAGGGTTAGAGGTGAAAACGTCAAGGTACGACTCCCCCAGGACAAACCCAAGGTCTTTAAAAATGACCCCAGCAAAAAAATCTTAGAATATGCCCGAAGGCAGTGCACCCACGAAGGGACCAAGCCCTGTGGCGGGATCCACGCCCCGTGGATGGCCTCATGGGTCTTGGCCCCAAAAGATGAGCAACAGACCACCACCCACGAAGGACCAGCACACCCCGTGGTTCCACCACAGCCCGTGGGCATGGTATCGTGGGTGAGGTAGTCTTGGTCTTAAGTCGGTTTATGTTTTGGCTAATGGAACTTTCTAGAAATAATTAGTTAATAAGTGATGTAGTTTTACCCTAGATTAGACCTACTATATAAAGACTTTATACTCTTAAATAATTGATTCCAAATCATTAATGCAACTCAACAAAATAAACCCAATTCCCTCTAAGAAATTCTCTCTCTAGAAAATGAAGAAGAAGGAGAAGAGGAAGGGTCAAGCTAGGTCAAATTCCTCCAATCTTCCAAGCTTTGTAAGGGATTTGTATCCATGGTATGTTAGCTTATTAATCCACAGATTCTTAAATCCATGGACCCCTAGAAATCCCCCAATTGTGATGATGAAATCCCCAATTCAAGTTAAGGTTCCTTCCAATATTGTGGGTTAAGTTGAGTATGAATCCAATTGAGTGGATATTGATTGTTTATGATTGAATTAGTAGTGAATAATGTTATTATGATGAATTTACATGTTATATATGCCTAAACCTAGTCTAAATGATGAAATTGAAGTAGTGTGGGTTTGTGCCTTAAAGAGGGAAATTGAAAACATAGAGATGATC
Organism: Solanum chacoense; assembly: GCA_029582705.1. Taxonomy (NCBI): domain Eukaryota; kingdom Viridiplantae; phylum Streptophyta; class Magnoliopsida; order Solanales; family Solanaceae; genus Solanum; species Solanum chacoense. The sequence goes on from JAJOOP010000750.1 coordinate 15,792, forward strand.
TTCTAGAATTGATGATATGTATAGTACTTGTTTAAGAATGAAAAAATATGGACAAGAATTGAATTAGATTAAAGTATATATGATGGATCATGACTAGTAGTGAATGTGATTGAGCCTCTATGATGAATTATGACTAGAATTGCTTAAGATTGAAGCTTGTGACTAGAATGTCTTGTGATCTAGATATGTATGATGATTGCAAGAGGTAAAGCTTTGAGAGTAAGACTTGTAGACATGAATGTTGATCACTAGTGATTTGAAAGCAAAGCTAATAAAATGAATTAGGTATGTTAGGGCTTTAAAGTGTGAAGCTTATGTGATAATGGTGGACGACTAGATAGAGTTATTGTGGGAGAAATTTACCCACTTGACCTAGATTGTCAAAAGTATGAGATTATGCATATTCTTATAGAACCTATGTAAATGTTCTATGAACACTTTCAGAATGAAGTGTCTATGACACGTAGATGTGTTGATTGAAAGGCTATTCTCATTAACAAACAATGAACATGATGTGAAAGGTTTTCTCACATAGAATGATTCTCGGTTGAAAGGTTTGCTCACCTAAAATGAATCAAACATGTTAGACTAGAATAGCTTGAAGTTATGATATAAGATCCCTTCATGAATAACTTGACTTGTTAAGAGAAGACCATGCTTGTTAGCTTGAGTTAAGAATTCTCATGGTAGCTTAGGATTGAGGAATCATACCCTCCCAAAGGTTAGCTTCAATTATCATCATAAAATGCTTGCATGGTTGCATAACTTGGTTAGGCCAAAACCATTTCATGGTAGCCTTGGATTGAGAGATCATACCCTTCCTAAGGTTAGCTTGCTCTAGTTTCATAGAATACTTGTTTTATAGCATGACTTGGTTAGGCCAAACCATTTCATGGTAGCTAGGATGGAGCAATTGTACCCTTCCTTGTATAGCTTGGACTAGCATGATAGTATGGTTGTATTCCTTTAGTAGCATGGCCTAGCCTATTATGGTAACTATACTGTGTACCTTGGTCTAGCCTAATAGGGTAGTATTCCTTGGTAGTCTAGAAATGATAAATAGTAATCATTTAAGTATGATAGCCTAAAGTGTTACTTAGTATGGGTAGGATTATGGGGTCTTATCTGTGCATGGCACAAGTATGACTTGAAGCTACTTATGAAGTGTTCTCTTATATGATGTATGCTTAGCTTGGTTTGTTGCTATAGTTTCTTTCCATGATATGTTTGACTAAAGGAGAAGATTCCCTTGTATAAGAAAAGTAAGCTAAGGACGAGATCAAAAGATGATAAATAGATATGATGGCCTAAAAGTGGTACTTAGCATAGGTGGGATTATAGGGTCTCATCTATGCATTGCACAAGTATGACTTGAAGGTTACTTATGAAGTTTCTCTTAACTATGAGGAGTCATGTATGGACTATGCTTATGAATATGCGGTATCTCCTATGTTATTGGATTATGCCTTATGTTGACTTATTCTCATAATATGCCTATGTTAGAGATTATGTTTATGACCGTGTTATTGTCTCTTATGCTTATGCCCTATGTTGGCTAACACTTTTGTTATGCTCTTATGATGTTATGCTAGCTAACTTTTTTAGTACACTTTGTACTAACGCATACTCTTGCCTACATTCTTATCAAATGTAGGGTTCGGCTACATTGAGTTCCACTCTTATGGATAGGTTTCTAGTAGAGCAAAGGAGTTGACGACTTGGTGAGTCCTCATAGCATCGAGGATGTGACCACCTTTCTTTTATGTTCTTTCTTATATGTTTTAGACTTTTGTATGGGCTATGTCCCAAGAGTAATTCAAGTTGTATTAGATGGTTTGAGACAAAGTGTTATAGACTTCCACTTGCTTTTATAAAAAACTTCGATCATATGGAAAAAGTTTTAAATTTTTTGCATCATTCCTATTTCATTTAGGCTATGATATCCTAAGTGGCTTGTGTTAGGCTTTTCAGGGTCTAGTACGCGATGTTACATCTACCCCTTGGTCATGACGAACTTGGTAATCAGAGCACAAGGTTTAGAATGATTCTAGGATTGTCTCAAAACCACGTCTAGTAGAGTCTTGTTCATAAGTGTGAAGCGCGCCACATTTATGAATAGGAAGCTATTAGATGAGTAGGAAACCTCACCTCTTAATTCTCTAAGATGTGCTATAGAGTTTAACTCTATTAAGTCTTTCTCCTGATCTATTCTGTATGGTTTTCAGGATATGGCTAATACAAGGGAAAATTCTAGGAAGGAAGAGGAAGGCAATGTGGAGCAAGAGGTTCCTCTCCAAGATCCTTCCCAAGCTCCAATTGATCCTTCAGCTATGTCGAATAGGGAGATTAGGTCGGCTTTTCAAATATTAGTTCAAGCCATAATGGCGCAAGTCAATAGACAGGTGGTAGCTCCGGTGAATCCAATAGTGGGTATGGTTGCTTCAAGAGTGAGGGATTTTATGGGGATGAACCCTCCGGAGTTTTATGGATGCAAAGTGGAAGAGGACCCTAAGGAGTTTATAGATGAGGTTTATAAAGAACTTTCTTTTATGGAGATGACTTCGGTAGAGAAAGCAAAGCTAGTCGCTTAGCAATTGAAAGGTGGTACTCAAGTATGGTATGAGCAATGGAAAGATGTTAGGCCGGTAGGAGCGGGTACAATAAAGTGGGAACTGTTCAAACTAGCATTTCTTGATAGGTTTTCTCCCTGAGAGTTGAGGGAGGCTAAGGTGGAATAGTTCATTAACCTTAAGCAAGGTGGCATGAGTTTTAAGGAGTATGCCTTGAAATTTACCCAACTATCCAAGTATACTCCATCTATGGTGTCGAATTCAAGAGATATGATGAGTAGGTTTTTGATGGGCGTGTCCGACATAGTAGCAAAAGAATGTCGTACGGAAATGCTTCTTCATGATATGGATATCTCACGTCTTATGGTGTATGCCCAACAAATGGAGGACTCAAAACTCAAAGAAGAAAAATCTAGGGAGAAAAAGAGGTCTAGGATGGATAATGATAACTCCTTCCATGATGGGTCCAATGGACATGGTCTCTCTAAGAGTCGACAAAGGTTTTTTGGACAAGGTTCTTCTAATGCTCCTAGGTATAAGGATGAGAGGGTGTCAAACCCTAAGCCACCTAGAATTAGTAATGAGTCCCTATGGCCTACTTGTGCTAGATGTGGAAAGAGACATGATGGTAGGTGTTTGGCCGGTAGAGAAAGTTGCTTTAGTTGTGGTTAGAGTGGCCACAAGATGAGAGATTACCCAAAGGCAAAGGCTATGAGAAGAGACGGTAAACAAGTTTCTCCTAGTGGTTCGGATGGGGATGCCCAAAATAAGAATAGGTTATATGTCCTACAAGCTAGAGGTGAACAAGAGTGACCTCTGAATGTAGCTACCGATATGTGTTTTATGATTTATTAGATTCTGGTATTGTTTGGTCTTTTGTGACTTAATATGTTAGACTTTGAAGTTATCTTTAGTACGAATGCTGCTTTGAAAGTCCGTTTAGGCCTACTCCCAAGGAGGAGATGGTGTGATTAAATAGCAAGGTCATTGTGTGTTTATGTGTTGCCATGATGTCTTTATATGGATGTTCATGAAAAAGCTTAAATCTTGTTAGAAATGACTTTTGTGCATTGTTTTTCCTCATGATGTAGTGCATTGAGTAGAGTTGCCAATAAAACTTCATGAAATAAATAAATGAGCATGTCTTAGCTTGGAGTTGAGAGTTCCTCCTTGTATGTATACTTTGAATATAGACTGCATATAGGCTCCATGAGTATATGTTGAGCATGATTTAGATTGGAGATGGTAGTTCCTCCTTGGACTTGATTAGTTATGAGATTTCATGCATAATAGGTTGTTAGATGTAGTTCCTACTTCCTTGTGTTGTATCGATTATATTTAGCTTTGAGTTGAAGTTTTCCTCCTTGGTGGTGTGCATTTAGATGTGCTGCGTGCATGATGGGTTGCTAGTATAGAGTTGTGACCTTAAGAAATGCCTAGAGTGTCATTCGAGGATGAATGTTCCCAAGGGGGAGATATTGTAACACCCCGTAGTTTAGTAGGTCAACTAGAGCTTGACGTGAGGGTTAGAGTCATAGATTTCACTTCCCGTACTTAGAATGAAAGTTTAGGGGTGAAAACATCAAGGTACAACTCCCTAAGGACCAACCTTCAAGGACCCTAGCAAAAACCCCCCTAGAATCATCCCCAAATCAGTGCACCCACGAGGGGACCCATGCCCCGTAGGGGGATCCATACTATGTGGATGGCCTCGTGGGGCAGGGACTAAATAGATGAGCCACAAACCACCACCCACGAAAGACCAACACGGCTCGTGGGTCCACCCATGGCCTGTGGGCGTGTTCTCGTGGGTGAGGCAGTCTTGGTCTTAAGTTGGTTTAAGTTCTGGCTGATGGAAATTTCTATAATTAATTAGTAATTAGGGATTTGTTTTTACACTAGATTAGAATTACTATATAAAGACTTTAGACCCTTAATTAAGTGATTCCAAATCATTATTTCAGCTCACTAGAAGAAACCCAATTCCCTCCAACAAATTCTCTCTCTAGAAAGTGAAAAAGAAGAAAAAGGGTCAAGCTAGGTAAAATTCCTCCAAGCTTCCAAGCTTTGTGAGGGATTTGTATCCAAGGTATTTTAGCTTATTCATCTATGGATTCTTCCATCCATGATGCCCCGTAGAAATCCCCCAATTGTGAAGATGAAATCCCCAATTCAAGTTATGGTTCCTTCAATGTTGTGGATTAAGTTGAGTATGAATCCAATTGAGTGTATATTGATTGTTTATGATTGAATTAGTAGTTAATCATGTTATTATGATCAATTTACATGTTTTCAATGCCTAACTCTAATTGATGAAATGAAGTAATGTTGTTTTGTGCCTTAAAGAGGGAAATTGAAGACTTAGAGATGATTTTCTAGAATTCTTGATGTGTATAGTACTTGTTTAAGAATGAAAATATATAGACAAGAATTGAATTAGATTAAAGTATTTATGATGGATCATGAATAGTAGTGAATGAGATCAAGCCTTTATGATGAATTATGACTACAATTGCTTAAAAATGAAGCTTGTGACTAGAATGTCTTGTGATCTAGATATGTATGATGATTGTAAGAGGTAAAGCTTTGAGATTAAGGCTTGTAGACATGCATGTTGATCACTAGGGCTTTGAGAGTAATACTAATATCATGAATTATGCATGTTAGAGCTTTAAAGTGTGATGCTTATGTGATAATGGTGGACGACTAGATAGAGTTATTATGGAACTACTTTACCAACATGACCTTGATTATGAAAGTATGAGATTATGCATGCTCTTATAGAACCTATGTAAATGTTCTATGAACACTTTGAGAGTGAAGTGTCTATGATTATGACATGTAGATGTGTTGATTGAAAGGCTATTCTCATGAACAACTAATGGACATGATGTGAAAGGTTTTCTCAGATAGAATGATTCTAGGTTGAAAGGTTTTCTCACCTAAAATGAATCAAACATGTTAAACTAGTATAGCTTGAAGTTGTGATATAAGATCCCTTCATGAATAACTTGACTTGGTAAGACAAGGCCATGCTTGGTAGCTCGAGTTAGAAGTTCTCGTGGTAGACTAGGATTGAGGAATCATTCCCTCCCTCCAGCTTGCACTAGCATCATAGAATGTTTGCATGGTAGCATAACTTGGTTAGGCCAAGACCATTTCACGATAGCCTTGGATTGAGAGATGATACCCTCCCTAACGTTAGCTTGCACTAGTTTCATAGAATACTTGCATGATAGCATGACTTGGTTTGGCCAAACCATTTCATGGTAGCTAGGATGGAGTAATTATACCCTTCCTTATATAGCTTGGACTAGCATGATAGTATGGTTGTATTCTTTTAGTAGCATGCTCTAGCCTATTATGGTAACTATTCCTTGGTAGCTTGGTCTAGCCTAATAGGGTGCTATTCCTTGGTAGTCTAGAAATGATAAATAGTAATCATTTAAGTATGACAGCCTAAAGTGGTACTTAGTATGGTAGGATTATAGGGTCTTATCCATGCATTGCACAAGTATGACTTGAAGCTACTTATGAAGTGTTCTCTTATATGATGTATGCTTAGCTTGGATTGTTGCTATAGTTTCCTTCCATGATATGTTTGACTTATAAAGGTGAAGATTCCCTTGTCTATGAGAAGTAAGCTAAGGATGAGATCAAAAGATGATAAAGAGGTATGATGGCCTAAAAGTGGTACTTAGCATAGGTGGGATTATGGGGTCTCATCTATGCATTGTACAAGTATGACTTGAAGGTTACTTATGAAGTTTATCTTATGTTATGAGGACTTAAGTATGGAATATATTTATGAATATGTCGTATGTTATTGGACTATGCCTTATGTTGACTTATGCTCATATTATGTCTATGTTGGAGATTATGTGTATGACGATGTTATTGTATCTTATGCTTATGGCTTAAGTTGGCTAACACTTTTGTTATACTCTTATGATGTTATGCGAGCTAACATATTTAGTACATTTTGTAGTAACGCATACTCTTTCCTACATTCTTATCAAATGTAGGGTTCAACAACATTGAGTTCCATTCTTGTGGATAGGTTTCTAGTAGAGCAAAGGATTTGAAGACTTGGTGAGTCCTCATAGCATCGAGGATGTGACCACCATTCCTTCATGTTCTTTCTTTTATGTTTTAGACTTTTGTATGACCTGCGTCCCACGAGTTATTCAAGTTGTATTACATGGTTTGAGACAAAGTGTTATTGACTTCCGCTTGCTTTTATAAAAGACTTCGATTGTATGGAAAAAGTTTTACAATTTCTGCATTATTTCTATTTACTTTAGGTTATGATATGCTAAGTGGCTTGTGTTAGGCCTTTCGGGGTCTAGTACGACATGTTACATATAGGGTGTACCCGTGGGTCATGACAAAATTATTCATTCCTTCCGGTAAGGTCATCACCGGAGCGGAAGTAAGTCTATCATTCAACTCTTGAAAACTCTTTTCACACCCTTCGGACCATATGAACTTAGCTTTCTTTTGAGTCAAAGCTGTCAAAGGAGAGGCAATTAAAGAGAAACACTCAACAAACCTTCTATAGTAACCAGCCAAACCCAAGAAACTTCTAATATCCGAAGGAGTTAGAGATCTAGGCCAACTCTTTACCACGTCCGTCTTCTTAGGATCTACCTCAGTACCCTTGCTTGACACAATATGACCAACGAAAGCTACAGACCTTAACCAAAATTCACATTTCCTAAACTTTGAGAAAAGTTTTTGGTCCTTTAGGATTTGCAATACGATCCTCAAATGATCAATATGCTCATTCTCACTCCTTGAATAGATCAAAATGTCATCGATGAACACAATCACAAACATGTCGAGGTATTGTCTAAACACTCTATTAATCAAGTCCATAAATGCCGCCGGAGCATTAGTCAACCCAAATGACATTACTAAGAACTCATAAAGACCATACAGAGTTCGAAAAGTCGTCGTCGAAAAGTCATCGTCTTTCACCCTCAATTGGTGATAACCTGATCGGGGATCAATCTTAGAGAAATAACTTGCTCCTTGAAGTTTGTCAAATAAATCATCTATCCTTGGGAGAGGATACTTGTTTTTGATAGTCAGCTTATTCAACTATCGATAATCGATACACATACGAAGAGACCCATCTTTCTTTCTAAAAAACAAGACTGGAGCACCTCAGGGAGAGATACTCGGTCGGATGAAACCCTTATCCAACAAATCCTTCAACTGTTCTTTCAACTCTTTAAGTTCTGCAACTAAGGAGGAATAGAGATAGGTTGCATATCTGGGAGAAGGTCAATACCAAAGTCTTTTTCACGCTCAGGAGGAATACCGTGTAGATCATCTGGAAACTCTTCCAAAAACTCATTTACAATGGGGACCGACTCGAGAGAAGGGGTTTCAGAATCTACATCCCTCGCCCTAACTAGATAGTAAAAGAAACCTTTAGAAATAATTTTTCTAGCTTTAAGATAAGAGACAAACTAACCCTTAGGCATACAATTTCCCCACTTCCACTCTAGGATAGACTCATTTGGGAACTGAAATTTGACTACACGAGTTCTAGAATCAATAGAAGAATAATAATAGTGTAGCCAATCCATACCTAAGATAACATCAAAATCTAACATATCAAGCTCTACCAAGTCGACAAGAGAAACTCTATGGTACAAGGAAACACGACACTTTCTATAAACCCTCTTAGTCGCCACATAATATATAACGACCCGTAAAATGAATAGGTGAAACTAGAGCCTAACTAGTGTGTGTTTGAGTTGTTGTAAGGTTTCATGTTGCAAAATGATGTCTTGGGCTATGGTTGAGGGGTTTAGGGGTTAAATGTCAAGGTACAACTCCCCAAGGACCACCCTAGGTGTCCTTGAGGAGGACCCTAAAGCCTAACCCCCAAGACCCCAAAAAACCAAAAATTCTGCCCAAGTTTTGGTGAACCACATATGGGACCTACGCCACGTAGGTCCATCCATGCCCCGTGGATGTCCTCTATTGGTCAACGTCCCAAAAGGGGAATTGCAGTCACAAACCATGAAAGGACAGCACGGTCTATTACCCCACCCACGATCCATGGGTGGGGGTCCGTAGGTCAGGCCTGCAATTTTGTCAAGGGTTTGGCCAAGTGGGGGTTTAATTGGTAAATCCATTTTAAGGTTAGTTGAGTTAATGGACGATTATTATTGGTGTATTAATATATCTTAAGGGTTTGGAAAGTATTAAAACACCTTTTCTAATTAATTCTTCCAAATCACTCAAATTAGAAACCCACCTATCCAAAAGTTCTCTCTCTAGAAACCTCTATTAGAGGTGAAGGAAGCAAGCTTTGAAGGTCAAGTTTTCAACCTTTTCAAGTGATTTTCATGGATTTCTTCCGTAAAAGGTATGGTGGTCTTCATCCTTGACTTAGTTTCTTTCAAGGAGCCAATTTCAAAAGTGATTTCAAGTCTCCAAAGTTCCCCAAAAACCCTAGTTTTCAATCTATGGATGGGTTCAATCCCAAAACGTTTTCAAAAGATTTTATATGATGAATTGTGAATAGAGTGTTGAATTATTTGTGAATTAAGATGATTTCTCCAATGAACCCATGTTTTCCCCCAAATTCTTAAGTTGTGAATTGTGGTTGGGAATTGATTGATCATGGAAGTTTGTTGAATTGTTTATGTTAGATTGAATTAGTTATTGAATTATGTCAATTTCCTTATCTATTGTAGTATCTTATATTTACGGGTTGATGTTTGTTCATAGACTTGGAAGGCTAGTTCATGAAGGATCTATGTATGAATATGATGTGAAGTATATATGTGTGATCTCAACGAAAGGACTATGATCATGTTAAGAATATAATAGTGTAATGATTGAAAGCATATTCTTAATTAACACTCATGAATAATGATGATAGAATGTGTTGCTATAGCTTTAATTGGTAGGCCTATGCATCCTCTTCTTGAAAGAATGAAAGTATCTTTGATTGTTGAATGTTGAATTGGTAGGCTTAGGCATCCTCGTATTGGTTATATGAATTTATTGTTGAATGATGTACCTTGAATTGGTAGGCTTAGGCATACTCTTCTCGGGTATATAAATGTATTGTTGAATGATGTATCTTGAGTTGGTAGGCTTAGGCATCATCTTTTGTGTAATGAATGTGTATTGACTTGATTAATATGAATCGATAGGCCTATGACATTCCTTTCAAAAATGAAGTAGTGTAATAAGGACTCTTGAATCGATAGGCCTGTGGAATTCCTTTCCTAATGAGTCAATGTACCATGAATCGATAGGCTTATGGCACTCCTTTCATAAGTATGATAATGTAATGAGGAACCATGAATCGATAGGCTTATGACATTCCTTTCATGAGGACTCTAAAGCTTTCCTAATAATGAACCATGATTAGATAGGCCTATGGCATTCCTTTCATGTGTAATGATGTGACTTGGGTTGATAGGCCAATGGCATTCCTCTCAAGTACAATGATGTAATGTGAATGAAATACTATATGGGAATGTAGGCTAAGAATCGAGTGGATATGGTAAGATCGAAACTCTCCCAATGTTAGGCTAGAGTTCCAATGAACATCTTCCTATCCCATATTTATGTGTCCACATAGGTCCTAGCTAGTGGATCCACCTAAGCTAGATGTTACTGGTCTTACATTGGGAAAGTAGACCACCTCTTTACGGTGTGAGGCTTCATGACACCGGATTCCATGTCAAGCTCACATGGTCTATGTCGGTTAAATGCCTATTCCCATCAGTGATATGTACACTTTAGTTACTTGAGAGGTTCTATAAAGTGTGGGTGGTAGTATTGGATGCCATCCATGCATTGCACGACTAGGCGTTGAGAAGGCTATAGTGTGTTCTCTAAGTCTTAATGACTAATGTATGAAAGTGCTCTAAATGAAGCTATTGAAGAATGTTGACTCTTATATGCTTTAATGTAATGATGCATGCTATATGACTCATTGAGTATGAATGTGCCTTGTCTATGTTGGCTAAAAAGGAGTACTTAGTGTGAGTAGTAGTATGGGATGCTACTCATACATTGCAAAAGTATGACTTAGAGTTGCCCTAGATGATAGTCCTTATGTGATGATATGACTTATGAAATGTTTATGTCTCTTATGTATGATTATTGTGTAAAGATGAAAAGGTTGAATGGTAAGTTCACTTTTGGTGACCTTTATGTGGTATTTAGTGTGGATGATGGTATGGGACGCTATTGAAAAATTTGCACAAAATATAGCTTGAGGGTTACTTGAGGTGAAGGCTTAATGTGAAGGTAATGGTTTATATATTGATTATGTCTCTAATGTGATGAAATAACTTATATGTTGGTTATGGTTGTATATTATGCCACTTATACTTATGTTCAGGAAGGTTTTCTCAAATTCGCATAAAGCATGATTTTCAAAGAAATGTCCGTTTTAAGCATGGTTTTTGCATGGCTTCCATACTTAGTACTTTTGTGCTAACCCATATTTCTCCATTTTTTACCAAAGTGTAGGGTATGGAGATGTGATATTCTATACTTGAAGGATAGGTTTCTAAGGAGCTTGGAGATGAAGACTTGGCGAGTCCTCATAGCTTCGAGGACAAAACCCATTATGATCATTTTTTGTCTTTCATTGTATGTTTAGAGTTTTTGTATGGGCTATGTCCCAAAGTTGTATTCAAAGTATTAGATGGTTTGAGACATAGTATAGAAAGTCTTTCGCTTACTTTTATGAAAATTGATATCGATTGTAAAGAAAAATTTTAATTCCACCTTATTTTCCTATGCTCTTATGTTCAAGAATGCTATGTGGCTTGTATGAGACCCCTTTGGGGTCGAGTACGCCATGTCATGTCTAGGGGGTAGCCTTGGGTCGTGACATAATCACTAACAGGAGTAGAGACACAAAAAGTTTCTAAAAACACATCGGGGAGCACATCAAACCTCATAGACACATATGGCATCACAAAAGACTAGGTAGCACCTGATCAAGTAAGCAAAAACATCAAGTTGGAAAACTTTTGACATACCGGTAACCACATCTTGAGAACTCACTTGTTCACCTCGGGTTTGGAGTGCATAGAAGCGGTTTTGCATAGGAGCATTGGAACCGAACCACTAGGAGTAGCTTGCTTTCCCTCTCTTTCTTTTGCCATAAGCATTGGGCAATCCTTTATTTTGTGACCACTCTTACTGCAACCATCCGTGTCGGCTAGACACCTACCATCGTGCTTCCTTCCACACTTAGTGCAATCAGACCTAGGCAATGAATATCCACTACCATTACCTCCTTGAGGATTAGGTTTAGACACCCTATCTTGGTTAAACTTAAGGGGAGCATTGGAAGAACCTTGACCGGAAAACCATTGTCAAAATCATGGACGACCTTGTCCATTGGACCTTGCATTGGAAAAACTACCATCATCGGTCTTAGCCCTTTTTGCCTCTCTAGAATTTTCCTTGAGTTTTTCATCCTCAATTTGTTGTGTATACACCATAAGATGAGAGATGTCCATATGATGAATGAGAATTGCGGTTCGGCACTCTTTAACCACCATTTTGGACATACCCGAAACAAACTTGATCATCTTAGCCCTTGAATCTGCAAACCATTGTTGGAGCTTACTTAGACAATTGAGTGAACTTTAGTGCATACTCCCTCACACTCATACTCCCTTGTCAAAGGTTGATGAATTCAAGAACCTTGGATTCCCTCATCTCAAGGGGAAATAATCTATCAAGAAACGTGGCCTTAAACTTCTCCCAATCAAGAGGACCCACATCTTTCGGCCTCCCTTCTTTCCATTGGTTATACCATACTTGAGCCACACCTTTCAATTGATAAGTGGCCAACTCCGCCTTTTCCAATGGTGTAACTCCCATGATCATCAAAATCTTATAGACCTCATTGATAAACTCTTGAGGATCTTCCTCAACTTTAGAACCATGAAACTCCAGAGGATTCATCACTGTGATGTCCCTCACTCTTGAAGACGCTGAATTCACATTTGAGTTTGTGAGAACCACTACCTCTCTATTGGCTTGGGCCATCACCGCTTGAGCCAACACTTGAAAAGTGGCCCTAAACTCCACATTAGACACATGCTCGGTCAAAGGATCGACTGAAACTTAAGGAGCTTGGGGAGGAACTTCTTGTTCCGCATTCTCCCTCGCATTCCTTCTAGCATAAGCTCTTTAGGTAGCCATATCCTGAAGAACCTAGGATAAGGATTAGGAGATAGACTTTATATAGTTAAAACTCTATCGCATGACTTAAGAGTAATGAAAGAAGTGGAGTTTCCTAATCATCTTGTAGCCTCTCATTCATAGATATGGCACCCTTCACACTCATTAAAAGACTCTACTAGACGTGGCTTATGAGACAACCTATGACCATTCTAAACCTTGTACTGTGATAACAAGTTTGACACGACCTAGGGGTTCCCCCTAGATGTGACATGGCATATAGAACCCCGAAGGACTCCATACATGCCACTTAGCTCTCATAACATAAGAAATAGAACAATAAGAGTAAAACAATAGTCCAAGTCCAAAATATTTTATAAAACCGAAAAGCAGAAGTTTAAACTCTTGTCTCATCATAGCCATCTAATACAATAGAATGTATCAAGTATGATAGACATGCATAAAACATTTAAATCATGCTAAAAGAAACATTTCATTTCATGACATGCAATTGACCGATCTAAAATATAATATGAAAAAGTTATAAAACATAAGTCATAAATCATGGTCAATGAAAGCTAACTTCTTCTTTAAAACCTTTGAACTCATATAGAACCTTGAATTTCTAGCTTAAGTGGATCCACTAACTAATTAACCTATGGGGGCACATAGTTATGGCATAAGGAGATTGCTACTAGAAACCCGACCTCTACTACAAGAGAGATTCCATCTCATAAGATTGCTTTGGAAACCCAGCCTCTACTATGGAGAGCTTCCATCGCACTATCAATATCTACTCGGTGCTAAGAATAAATTACCATGAGTAGTTATTTCTTACTTGATGTCATTACTCATGAAAAGGTGTGCTTGGACAAACAATTCACGCTAGTTTCATTAAGATAGCTTATTGTCTTCGATTCAATTAGGTGAGAAAGCCTTTCAACCTAAGAATCCTTTCTATGTGAGAATTCACATCATGCTAGTATGTGTTTTTGTGAGAATATCCTTTCACAACACAACATCATCTTTGGTACTTTACTCTCAAAGCACCCTTAAAACATTTGCATAGATTTAATAAACAATGCATAAGTCCATAATTTACCTCTTGAGGTCAAAACCCAATTTCAATCATTATCTCTTGGAAAACATGGGTTAGATATGGATTTCATCATAAAATCATGTAAAGCTTGCAATGCATGCTTAATTTCATAAAACTCTTCCTTGAAGATCAAAATCCCACAACATATAGTTCATGACTTGAAAACATAGGGATCACATGGGTTCATTGAGGAATTCATCATTAAATCATTCCAGTTCATCAATTCATGCATAGAATATCATAATTAAATCATTTAATCAATAATGATAAGAACCCATGATAATTGAAGAAAACCCTAACTACCTTTTGAAATAGAGGAATATGGAACTCCATGGATGAAAGAAATCCATGAATGAAAATTATAATAACTTGACTCCAATTGGTAGCCTTCAATGGAGGAATTGAAACCATAGCTTGAAACCATAGGTTGAATCTTCTTCTTCTTCGAGTCTCTAGAGAGAATATTTGGGAGGAGATTTGGGATTCTTTTGTGAATTTGGAAGAATAAAGTAAATAGGGTGAATTTTGGGTTAAAAGACTTATATAGGGGTTCTAAACATAGGCAAAATGACATAGTATAGGAACTAATTAATTAGGAAAAGACACAACTACCCCTGAAAATAACTGCCAACAATCACCGACCTACCAACTGACGGACCCAATCGATGGACCATGGTCTGACCAATGGTTCGTTGGTCAAGCTGTGGTTGACCTCACTTAGGCAGCCCAACCACGGACCACACATACGGTCCATCATGGTCTGGCAACAGCAACATTAGGAAAGCTTCTATTTGGCCATTTTGAATACGGGGTGTTACAAAAAGGATTTCTGATATACACATTAAAATATTATTGTGAAAGGTTTTCTCACATGAAGGATTCTTAGGGTTTAAAGGTTTTCTCAACTAAACTTTGAATCAAGATTTAAGAAGCTACTCTAATGAAACCGAGGTTAGATTTGTTGCTTAATTGTACCTTTCCATGTATGATATTAGACTTAGCATGGATTGGAAATATGTTGTGCCCTTCCATGGATAAAAAAGTCAAGTATCTAATAATGAATATTTTGTGTGATTCACTCTTAGCACCAAGAGGATATTGCGATGGAAGCTCTCCCGTTAGTAGAGGTCAGATTTGTAGTAGCAATCTCCTTATCCCATAACTATTGCCACCATAGGATGTTGTCTTACATAGACCTTATGTAACACCTCGGATTCAGAGAAGTGAAATATATTCATTTCACAGGAATTCGGTGAAGTAACTCGAGAACGCCGAACGACTCGGCGATCCGCCGAGTAAAACTTCTTGCCTTTTTGTCTTGATTTCTATAACCAGTGTTCTGGAACTCTAGGCGAGTTGGATCAAGCTTGTCGTTCCATTCGGTGAATCGCCAAAATTCTTTCTCAATCGCCTAGTTGTCTTAGTCCATGATTCGACTCACTGGAACTTTTAGCAGGCTAAAGGCTCACTCGCGAGTCACTGAGTGGATTTTGGCGAGCTCCACCGTTTCTTATTTCTAGTTTTTAAGTAAGGGGCTTTAGGTCTTTTCCTGATTATTCTTGCCAGATACTATGTCGTTTTACCCTTCACCTAAAGACCTATATATGTGTTTTGACCCAAATTTCCCCAATTCAGAAGAATTCTCTCAAATTACTAAAAGAAGAACAAGTCTCCCTCCAAAATATTTCTGTATCTAGAAGTTAAAGAAGAAAGCAAGGGTTTTCAAGACAAGTCTTCAATTCCACCATTGAAGTCAAGATTTTGGCGTTAAGGTATGATAGTTTTTATCCATGGACTTCTTCCATTCATGGAGTTCTCAAATTCTCCAATTTTCAAAGTTAAAAATCCCCAATTGAGTTAGGGTTTTCCTTCTATGTTATGGGTTCCTTTAATTATTGAGTTAATTGATTGATTTATGATCTATGATACATGAATTGAGTTAATTTCATTATTTTTATGATGATTCCTCATGAACCCATGTAATCCCCATGTTTTCCAAGTTATGATGTTATGATGTGGGTTTTGGATTGGGAAAGAGAAGTTTATGAAATAAAGGATGTTCTTATGAGATTTAAGTAAATGTTTTAAGGATGCTTTGTGAGTGAAGTATCAATGATTATGTTTTTGTTGTGTTGTTGAAAGGATTTCTCATAAACACATTAAAGAATGATTTGTGAAAGGACCACATAGAGGATTCTTAGGGTTGAAAGGTTTTCTAAACTAAACTATGAATCAAAGATTTAGGAGATATTCTAATAAGAGTTAGCTAGGATTTGTTACTTAATTGTACCTTTCCATGGATGACAAATGACTTAGCTTGGATCGGTTACTTAATTGTACCTTTCCGTGGAAGACAAATGACGTAGATTGGATTGGTAAGATGACGTGCCCTTCCATGGATAATAAGAACAAGTTTTAAAAAAATTACTACTTTGTGGTAATTATGCTTAGCACCGAAAGGATATTGAGATGGAGGCTCTTCTATTAGTAGAGGCTGGGTTTCTACTAGAAATCTCCGTATTCCTTACCTATGTGCCCCCATAGGATGATTGTCTAGATAGATGTTAGCTGGTGGATCCACAATTGCTAGAAGTTCATACTCCTTCCTTGGCAAGTGGGACACCCCTTTTCAGTGTAGGGTAGACACCGCATACCATGTTGATAGCTCACATGGTCTCATATGTCGGTTAAGGATATTCCCACAAATAAGCAAGGTTATGATGAACCAAGGTTACTTCAAGGAAGTATCGTAAGTATGTTTAAGATGATGTTCACTTGCATTGATCATGGTTTTATGACTTATGCTTTCTAACTTTTAGATACATGTTTTAGCCTTATCATTGCATACTTATGAAAATGACCCCTTTTAGCATGTTATCAAATATTTTATGCATGGTTATCATACTTGGTACATTATTTTTTACTAACACATATTCTTGCCTATATTTCCCCTAATGTTGGGTACGATAGTTAGGGTTCTCAGTTTCATGGCTAGAGGATGATTTGTGAGATTTCTGAGCTTTGGTGAGTCCTCATGCTTTTAGGATGAATTCTCATTGATTTCAGTTTTCTTTATTACTTTCAGTTTTGGACATGATGTATGGGCTAGGCCCAATTTCATTCCATTATACTAGATGGCTATTGAGACAAGTGTTTAGATTTCCGCTTTTCTTTTATAAAACATTGGACTTGAAATGTTGTTTTCATTTCCTTTGTTCTATTTCTTATTTTATGAATTCTAAGTGGCTTGTATGGGGCCTCTCGAGGTCCTATACGCCATGTTACATCTAGGGTGTACTCCTGGGTCGTGATAAATTTGGTAATCAAAGCACCAGGTTTAAAAAGGTCCTAAGATGTCTCATAAGCCACGTCTAGTAGTGTCACGGCCCGGGGCTACCCCCTAGATGCAACACGGCGTACAAGACTCCGAAGAGCCTCATAGAAGCCTCATAGCATTCATAACATTTGAAATATAGAAATAGTGTGGAATTAAAAACTTATTTAAATCCAAACAATCAAACTTCATTTAGAAACACAGCGGAAGTCTATAGTCTCACATGGCCATCTAAAACTATCTTGAAAACTTAAGTAAGATCACAGCCCTTTACAATCAAAAAGACTAGAAATGTCTATTGCATGAAAGAAAATAAACTTCAAAAGTACTTGTCCTCGATCTATGAGGACATATCATTTAGTCTTGGGAGAATATCAATCCAAGCACTTGAACTAGAGAAATATGGGTTAGCACACAAAAATGTACTAAATAAGAGAAATATGGATTAGCACACAAAAATGTACTAAGTATGATGGGTTAGCACACAAAAATGTACTAAGTATGATGACTATGCAAAAATATGCTTTAAAGGGGACATTTTGGTTGGAAACCATGCATTATGCCACTTTTTAGAAATATCATGTACATTAGTATAAGAGACATCAAATACAAGTATAATCATCATGCAAGTCATAACATCACATTTGAACATAATCAACATGTAAACCATTACCTTCACATTAGGCCTTCACCTCAAGTAACCCTCATGCTATACCTTGTGCAATGTATGGATAGCGTCGCATACCACCATCCACACTAAAGTACCACATTAAGGTCACCAAAAGTGAACTTATCATTCAACATTTCAACCTTTACACAATACTCATACATAAGAGACATAAACATTTCATAAGGCATATCATCACCTAAGGACCATCATCTAGAGCAACTCTAAGTCATACTTGTACAGTGTATGAGTAGCATCCCATACTACTACTCACGTAAGTACTCCTTCGAAGCTACCATAGACAAAGCACATTCATACTCAATAAATCATGACAAGGAAGTAACTCATAATACAATCCAAGGGTAGCATGCATCATCTCATTTAAGCATATAAGTCAACATTCTTCATTAACTTCAATAAGGACACTTTCATACATTAGTCATTAAGACTTAGAGAACTCACTATGACCCTCTCAAAGCTTACTCGTGCAATCCATGGATGGAATCCCATACTACCACCCACACTTCATAGAACTTCTCAAGAAACCATAATGCATATCTCATATGATGGGAATAGGCATTAATCGACAGACCATGAGAACTAACCATGGAATTCGGTGTTGTATGGCCCCACACCGTAAAGAGGTGTCCTACTTTCCTAAGGTAGAACTAGGTACATTTAGCTTGGATGGAATCCACTAGCTAAAATCCTATGTGCGCACATAGTTATGGGATAGGAAAATGTTAATTGGAACCCTAGCCTAACATTGGGAGAGTTTCCATCTTACCATATCCACTCGATGCTTAGCCTCCATTCCCATAGAGTATTTCATTCACATTACATTAATGTACTTGAGAGGAATACAATTGGCCTATCGACCCAAGACACATCATTACACATGAAAGGAATGCCATAAGCCTATCGATTCATGGTACATTACATAGATAGCTCATTGAATCCTCAAGAAAGGCCACCAACATTGGGTTTACCAATACAAGATTCATCATTTAACACATGAAAGGGCTACCAATACTAGGACTACCGATTCAAGGTTTATCATCACATTAGTTTCTAGACTCATCATGAAGGGCTACCAACATTAGGTCTACCGGTTCAAGACATAGCCTAGAATACTTCATCATTCATTTATGAAAGGAATGCCATAAGTCTATCGATTCATATTCATCAAGTCAAGACACATTCATCAATACAAGAAAAAGATGCCTTAGCCTACCAATTTAAGACACATCAATCCACATTACTTTCATTTATAGAAGAATAGGATGCCTAAGCCTACCAATTCAAGTTAGAACATCTCATCATAGAAACCCTTCACATTATATCATCAACATTCATGAGTGTCAAATTGAGAAATAGCCTTTCAATAATAACACATTTACATTCACAACATGATCACATTAACTTCATTGCATTCACATTCATATACAAGATATCATGAAAATACTTCAATTTCTCATACTATGCCTTCGAGGCCATGAATCTCAAATCACCAACACACCAACAATTCACTATAATTAAGGCATGGTTAATGATATAATTCAATAACCCAAAGCAATTTAGACATATTCCATTCATAAGCTTTCATAATCAACAAACCCACTTCATAAAGGCACAATTTAGGAATTGAGAGAATTCATGGGTTCATAGAGTATTTTCATCATAAATCATCAATTAAATATGCAATCATAATTTGTCATTAATAACCATTTGAAAACATTTTATGAAGGAACCCATGAGATTGAGTAAAACCCTAGGTTTGTCATAAACTTGAAAACTTTGAAAAAATTACTTTTTAATTGACTCTAGGGGTGAAAGCTACCCCTAGATGAAGGATCACCATACCTTCACTACAACATTTTAGGCCTACGACCACACTAAATCTAGACAACACTTGTAAAGTGTTGCCTAAAATACTTTTGGGAACACTTTAAAGCGTAGCCCAAGTGTTTTACATTTGGCTTCAATAATATTGACAACACTTGCAAAGTGTACTCTTTAATGATATAGGCTACACTTTATAAGCCTTGTTATAGTATGATATAATTGGCAACAACTATTTACATATATGACCACACTTTTAAATTGTCCTATTTTTATAATTGTAAAAACAACACATTACAAATGTGGCCTAAAGTTTTCACTAAAATTTTATATTCCCTCCAACATTTTTTAACTCTCCCTCCAGTTTTCAATGGGACAAAAAATTTAACAGAACAAAAATCTTTCTTTCCCCCCCAAATTATTAGGTCTCAAGAACGATTTTCTTTTTACAGATTGAAGAACGACAACTTTTCTCTCCATTCTGAAATTTCTCAAGAACGATCGATCGTCATAGGTTTCTCAAAGATTTTTGAATTTCATTGTTGTTCTTAGCTGACGTACGAATATCCCACATAGATTTCTCATTGTTCGCCTCTAACATACGAAAGTCCCTCAAGAACAGAACAAAATGCTTCACTTCAAAAGATGATGAGCTTCATCAGATTGAAAGGATTTTGTTGGAATAGGGTTTATGAGGTAAACATTTCTATCTTTAAAAAGTCTAAATTTATGGTATTTGGGTTTATTGCTTGCGTGTGGTTACACATTTAGCTTTAGGGTTTTGATATTCTTGTGTTGTTTATACGATTTTTGTGAGTCTAGCTCGTAGTTGTATTACCCACATGAGGAAAACGATTTTTGTTAGTCTAACTTGTAGTTGTATTAATTCCAATCAGACACGATATGCTTTACTTGCCTCTTTAGGAACTGCTTTTCCTTAAGATTTAATTTTGTAACATTAAGAGGACGATTGTCACGATTCTTGAGTAATTGGTTTTCCCTGAGAAGTGAGGTTTGACTAGTACTTATAGAAGTACAATGGTGGGAATCATAACTGTTGAGTGTGGGGATTGCTAGTGGCATTAGTTGATTCTGTTGCCTTTTGGCCTAAAGGCACAACATATCATAAATTGTTCTAAAAAATTAGAGTCAAATCCATATGCTATACACAATTTGATTATACAATGTCTTTAGCCAGGCAGTAAACAAGCCACTTGGTGAGACGCAATCTACTTTCCATTGCTCACAATGTCTTTTTTTTTATTTCGACACTAAAGGGAAGTTAGTCTTGAGTTGTTAGTATTTAAATATCTAAAATCAGGAAGATGCAAACAACTTGGTTTGAACTTGTAGACTACATCTTTAAAAATGAAGCATTGACAATAGCACGTCGCTTGTAAAGTTTCCATTAATGTGTAGCTCTAGTGTACTAGTTGAGGTTGGTGAGATAGATAACGATTGGTACTTTTGTTATTAGTATTTGACAAATAAGTTTTACTAACTTGAATTAGTATATGAAACTTCCAATACACTATTTAATGATGGTGAGGTTTGTAACTTATTCCACCAATATGCATTTATCGATTTCTTTTATTTTTTAAAAAAGAAGTAGTGCTAAGTTCTGAAACAAAAATAATTTATCGTGTTTCTCTTTTACATGCCCTCCCGACCAAAACAAATGATTTTTTTAAGGTGTGGCACTATGCAACAAATTACAAGTCAAACAGAGTAGAAAACAGGGGAATCAAGGGTGTGCTGCTCTCTTTCATGATTCTGTAACATCAACAACATGACAAGAAGAAATTTCAGCCTACTTATTCAACCATATTGCAATTTTCCCTCATAAAATGGAGTGAGTGCTGCTCAACAATGAACCCAAAAACAAAAAAAAAAAAAAAACTTTTGCATTAAACTTCTAATAGGACTAAGTAATAGTTTTCATATATCTAAAAAAACTCGTAGAAGTACACAAGAATCAATAGGACCAACACATGCTCAAGTGTTGTCATTCAGACTCTCTCTCAACTCAAATAAACCAACAGAACATAAAGGCACAACAAATAATAAATTGTCTTCTTAGGAACTATGTAGAATACTTTGCCTGGAAGCAGAACTGCTTGAGGACGAACAACGATCCAGGGAAATTTGAATACTACTTTCAAAACATAGATGTGAAAACATTCAAGTCAAAACCTAAACTGTAGCAGCAAAACAACATTTATACATTCCAGAAATATAAAAATACCTCTTCCTGTATCAACACTTTTTTGTATATTTTATATTTCTATGTGAAACATGTACAATGGTCCTTCTATAGACTCTTGATGGTAAAGTGTTATCAGATGGTTAAATGACATCTTACAACAGGCTTACAGTCTGCATATTGTGAAATCATAAAACTCAAATGCCTCATACAGTTGATTCTTTGTTATTGTCTTCATTTAAAGATTTTGATCATGTTTATGAGTTGCAGCCTCTAAATCACCGTTTTAATAGAGTTTTTATCCAAAAAGCATTTTCATCTGCTTTGTCTTTGCAAATCTATTTACTTTGTTTTTTTTTTTATTTTTTTGGTTGGGGAAGAGGGGGAAAGACAGGAGATAAGAGGTAGTTACAACTTCAATTTGTGGTTCAGATACAACTACCATAGGTAGAAATATTTTGAATATTGTGCCATCATGTCTGTTGGCTTGTTGGGTAATATGTAAAGATGCTTTGTAGGAAAAATAAAGGTTGTACAACAGAGTAAGGACACTTCTAGTTTTTGGTCTAACCTATAGTATGTTAAAGATGAATATAGTATGCTTGACTTTATAGACTCACTATACAAAAATATTGGAGGAAACAGATTGAAAAAAACATTTAAAAAGTAATAATACTACATTAAAGCAATAGCATGTCAAAATTCTTAACCAACAAAAGGTAAAAGGGAGGTTCTGTTGAGATGATCAGTAGATGATAATCAGAGTATGTAACTGAAATACTAGAGTCGGTTGCGCAAGAATAGCTCAATGAAATGTTGATCGTCACAAAGAAGACAATGTGATAAGTCTAACACAATCTACAAGCTCCTTAGAGTAGGGTGTGCTAAAATAACTAAGAAGTTGTAATTTTAATCTAAAAATGAATGTACTTGACATAAGGAAAAAGTTAATACAGGATGACAACTATACAAATCACACCCTCAATGTTAGAGTTACCAGGACACATAATCATAAATACATGTGCACTTAATTTCAAATCTCTTTAGGGGAACTAAAATACATATACATGCATTTGCATTTAAATTCTTTGTTCTGTGCAACTGTAGAGTCAGGATCATGTGAACTACTCAGTTAAGTTGTTGGTGGGATTGTGGCGTAATTATTATCTGCTATGTTGATCTTGCAGACTTTAGCTATGCTGGTAGTTAGTCTCATAGTTGTTTCATTAATCACTAAATAAGTATGAGAATTTATTTTTTATTAGACTGATAAGCTTATTAGGGCTGAAATCATCCATGATAATGTATGTTTCATGTAAATCTTATAAGTATTATGTTTTTGTTGCTTTACCTTTATTAGTTTCTGAAACTCGAGCTTCTTAGATTGACTAGAAGGGATTCTATCTTGTAGTAGTATTAAACCCTTAGTTAACAGAGGATTCATCTTTTGCCAGATAACAAATTGAGGATTTCTCTTTGTCTAAATGCAAATCAGACCAATCGAGGGTTTTTCTTTGCACAACTTTGAGATGAATTCCAAGTTCTGAAGGGTTTCTACTTTATTAGGTAAATCATATGAAATTGTTATTGTTTGTTGAAGTAATCTCTTGCTATCTTCGAAGTACTATTAATAGACTCTGTTATTGTTGTTTCTTTCTTTAATTAGTCGCGATTTCTGAGGCTTTGAGCTCGCTATTACATTCTTGTCTTTATCAATTTCAGTGATCTGCTAACTTCTTCCATCTTTAACTCAATCATGTATTTCATCTCTCTTTGTGATTCTCCATGTTGCTGAGGTCTGTTTTTTCAGATTGAGTTGTTTGTATGGCCTTGTCCCTGTATTGTGTTTATTATGCATCAATTCTTGTATTATTTTGTTTTTGTCATGTGAACCTGCAAATTGAGCAAGTGGTTAGTAAAAGTATATCCTCTAGGTTCTTCCAGGGGATTTGAACTTGAGGATCTTCTTCCCTCTTCTCCTTTATCTCCTGTTTTCAAATGTTTGTCAGCTTCTGCATGGTCTGATCCTCATATAAGGTTCTAATAGTTTGTCACTATTTACTATTCCTTTTCCTTGCGCCTCCAATTCCTGAAAATAGTTTGCATTTACATTTTCCTTTCCCAATGCAAGGTTTGCTATATAATCAGCCAACTTGTTCCCTTCTCTAAGAATGTGTGTTACTCTCACTGTTCTCCCCTGCATGAGTCTCCATATCTTTTCCATTATGGTCACTTTTTTCCATGGTACTTTTCATACCCTTTCAATAATGTTTTTAAGTAATAGCGAATCAGTTTCAATAAAAATCTTGTCTAATTGGGTGGTCTCTATATATTTTAGAGAATGAAAGATCGCCATAGCTTCTACTTGTGTGTTGGTACCGAAGGTTCTTTGATCTCCTTAGCCTTAGCTTGTATAATATCTCCTGTTGTAGCTCTCACACAAAACCCCCAAAGAACTTCTTCCTGAATTCCTTTTGATGCTCCATCAATATTAGTTTTAACCCATCCGGTATCAGGTGGTTTCCAATTAATTTTGATCACTTTCACTGATGGATTATATCTATAGAGAGCCTCCACCACTGTATTCCATTCATATGTGATGTATTTGCAATTACTCCTTGCCTTCATAAACAAGATGATTGTGTACATAATCTGATAGATCAGTTTATTATTTGAGATTGTTCCCCCATGCCTTTTATTGTTCAGTTGTTGGTTACTTTTTAGTTCTACATCAGCTGCTCTACATATAGTTTTAAAGTTTCGACTACAAGTTGAGTTTCAAATGCTGCCTTATCTTTCCTTTCTCAAGTTGCTGGTATGTACTCTGAATGTAGGTTTTTTGACCAGCAGTTGCTTATTCGACAATCTTGCTGCCGGAAAAGGGCAAAATTTAGTTTTGGATATCAAATGTAAACAAAAATAGAGAGGATGAGTAAAAAATGGAAGAGTGAAATTTAGTGCTAAGATAATGATATCATATTATTACTATCCACTACAACAAATGTGATATTTAGCTACGAAATTATTAGGTACGACACATAATTCGTCACAAATTATTCAGTTTTTGTGACAATTTAAATTTCGTATTAAAATGTATGAACAACATACTTTTAATGACGAAACATAAAATTTTGTAGCAAAGTTTTGTCCACTAAAGTTTCCCACCAAAATATAAATTTGCGCCATTTATTAAGTATCATTAGCGACAAATATTAATTTATCACTGGCACATTATTTTGTCACTAATAATGTATCTAAATTGTGACAAACTATTAGTTGTCTAAAAAATAGTTAAAATTTTTGACACGAAAAGGCTTTGTCACAAAAATAAGTTGTTGTATTGGTGACAAATTAGAGTTCGTCATTAAATATTGTAAGCTTTAGGCACAAAATTTTATATTTAAATGTGACCTTAGTTTTTGTCACTAATAATATAAGCACTTAGTGACGATAATTTTATTGTCTCGAATCAACGTGCGATGTAGTGACAACATAGTTTTGTCACTAAATATGTAATGTTTAAATAGCGACTATTTAAAATCTCTAACTAAATAATTTAGCTATTTGTGACGAAAAAAATTTCATAGTTAAATATAAAACAAAATTGGCTACACTTGTTTACGATGACAAGTGACAAATGAAGTATAATAATTTTATAGCTAAATATAATTTTTTTTTCTATTATACCCTCAATTTATTAACATTGAATTAATGTCTTTGCAAAAAGTAGTGAGTAAATATGTTTAAGACTCTTATCAATTAATAGGAATAAAATGTTTAAGACTACCAATAATTATTTTCTAAATAGGTGTGTCAAGTAGAAATTTGACAAGTAAAAAGGAACAGATGGAGTATTTCCTAATAATTCTCACTAAATTAGGAGTTATTTAAGAGATCTTGGCCTCACACCAAATTACTTTAATTAACACACTATTTAAAATTTACAATGTTGATAATATTTGTATGTATTTATTTTACCCTTAATGAGATGATTTACTACATACCAATACATATGTCAAACCTATTTTATATACAACTTATTTTAAATTAAAAGTTTTAAATTAATTTAATTAACACCACTTAAAATTTACAATGTTATAATCTTTATAGGTAATTATATTATGTTTACTAAGATGATTTACTATTATACATATATATAATTAGAACTACTTAAAAGAATAACTTCATGAATAAACATTGGGCCCATGCAAAGCACGGTGTTTTGCCACTAGTAGTATATAAGACTCTATGAGCACACATGTCAAGTTCGACATGTGTGCTTTGTGGAATTTCAATTAACTTGAAGGTCATTTTTGTCATTTAATTATGAAAGCATTAAAATGAATTTCTAATAATTTATATATTTCAAAATTACGTAAAAGGTATTATAAATCACAATAATTAACAATTTTAAATAATTTTAAAAACTATATAAAAAATGTATGGTCAAATAAAAATTGGATTGGCTTTCCAAATTATATTCATGCCACATAAATTGGGATAGAGAGTAAATAAATTTTCAATAATTGAAAACACATTTCCAAAAATTTATATATTTGCAAATATTGCTTAAAATACACTAAATCGTAATAATTAACAACTTATAATAATGTTTATTTTTTTTAAAAAAAACTTATGGTTTAAATGTTTATTAACTCTCAAAATTTTCTCGGTGTTACATAAATTCGAATAGAGAGAGTAACATATATTGGATTCATGACATATAAAATTTTTTGATTAACCTTCGAAATTTCATTTTTGCCCCATAAATTGGAGTAGAGGGAGCAAAGGCATTTTGAATAACTTATATGTTTGTAAATAGCATTAAAAGTACTAAAAATTACAATAATTAACAATTTAAATTAGTTTTTAAAAATTATGGCCAAAAAAATATTTAATTAACTCCATAATTCTATTTTTAACACATAGAATTTAGAGAGTCAATTAAATTTTAATATGGTTTAAAAATATTTTAAGTTGTTAATTATTGCAATTTATTCTAGTACTTTTTACGTAATTTTAAATAATATATATTATCTTGTCCAAATGTATGTAGCACTCATAGAATTTGAAGAGTCAATCAATATTGTTAATTATTGAGATTTACAATATTTTTACATAGTTTCCGAATTAAATAATACATGTTACTTCTTTTGTCTCATTTTATGTGACATCAATATATTAATTTCAAGAATCAATCTAATTTTTATATGTTTTTCAAAAAATATTTTAAGTTGTCAATTATCATGATTTATAATATTTTTACGCAATTTTTAACAATAGATTAATTTCAAGATTTAATTAAATTTTTAATATATTTTTTAAAAAATATTTTAAGTGGTCAATTATCATGATTTTTAATATATATATTTTCTTTTATTAAATTCAACTTTAAAATGTTGATTGTACCTCTAATGAAATGATTTATAGTCACATAAACATCTATGATTTTATTTAGACCACAAATTTTAAAATTATATCTTTCTTTCTTAAACATCGTACCAAATCAAGCAACACACATAAATTTTAATGGAGGAACTAATACGTATATTTAAATAATAATTTTATAATTTTCAAGTTATAGGATTATTGATAGAGTATACGCGCCAAACATGTGTCCCTATACTAGTAAATAAAAATATAAATATGTTAGTAATAACTTATTGTTTGTAAATTAATAATTATTTCAACAACTTACTTTATTAATTATGGCTAAAATAATTCTTTTCAGTGAAAAACAAAAGAGGCAAAGTTTCCCTCGTTTTCTGTTCATATTCCCCCAAATCCTTCCTCTTATTTCATTTCTTTACCTCTAGGTTTTCTCCTCTTGATACACTCTTGCTTCATACACTCAACCAAGCTTTGAATTGGAAGATCCGAACGAGTTTTGGCCTCTCCTCCAACAAAAATTAGGGGTTCAAATTGTAAGCTAAGTCTACTATAGTTTTATTTGTATCACTGTATCTATGTAATGACTTTGGTTCCTTATATCAAGCTCTTCAATTGCACATATGTAAAAGGATGTTGTTTTGGATCGAAGAGTTACTTTTTCCTCTTCTTGCTATAAATCATGGGTTCTTCTTCTACATTGCTTCAGCCCAAAACCCAGGTATATTTTTTTACATCTTTCTTTTTCAATTTTTTGAAAATCTATTCCTCTTTTTGTTTCCTTAGATGCTTTATTTTAAGAATTAGATGATTATATGGGTAGTAAAAGTTGTAAGCTTTATTTCATGAAAACCTTTTGTGGTTTTAGACAATCTTAGATGAACTTTCAAATATATTTTCTTTTTTCTTTGGGAGTGGATGATATTAACATGTCGAGAGATGATTTTGTGAATTTCTTTTGTCTTTTTTGAGAGATGGGAGATGGGTTTACTAGGAGGGCTGATTTCTTGATCCCAAGTATTTTAGTCAGAGATAAGGCTTTGGGATGCAGTCTAGGTTTTTCTCTGCATCAAATCATTACCAGTATAGGAAGATATTATAAGCAGTTAATTGTTCACTTCTTGTGTGTTTCTTGGTTATGCTATATGTAGTGTATATATTGTGTATTGTGCAATCATCAATCTTGAACAAAATGTGGTTAACATCACTACTTGTGTATGCTTTCAAAATGTAAATTTCATGTTGACACACGACGTGAGAATGTTGAATATATTGTGTATGTGTTCATTACATTTTTTGTTGGTTGTTGTTGTCTGGTTAAAATTTCTCAACAGAATATTATGTGGTTAAATCAATGTAATTTTGCATCTGAAACCTCATCTGTTGGATTGCTCATTTACCATTCATTGAAGTAGTGTCATAACTTCTATAGCATTATGGTTAATCATTTTTCTTATGAAAAAGGAAACCCGCAGCCGCTATCATTTGGGTGCGCACAGGTCAAAACGTCCGCTCCTATGCAATAGCTTGCAAATCACACAAGAGAGGT
Organism: Solanum chacoense; assembly: GCA_029582705.1. Classification (NCBI taxonomy): domain Eukaryota; kingdom Viridiplantae; phylum Streptophyta; class Magnoliopsida; order Solanales; family Solanaceae; genus Solanum; species Solanum chacoense. The sequence continues at coordinate 44,632 of JAJOOP010000750.1, forward strand.
AGCCCGCACTAGACAAGTCTAGTGTGACGAGCTCAGCCCAAAAGACGAACCCCTTGCTTTTGCTAGCAAGGGGTTTCGAAAGGATGTTGAATCTTTGACATAACCCATTGGAAGGTGCTGTTGGGCACATCCTCAATGACGTAACTTTTCAGCCTGTTGGTTCATTTATCTCTTAGTCTATCTAACAGATATTGGAGTATCCCCAAGGTTTGTTTGTTAGTATTAATTGTTGTTAGGTACTCTGATGAGCATGTGTCTTTATTCGATAATCTATTTAGCATTAATACAAAAAGGAATAGAAACCCCTTCCTACATCTTAAAACATGTACCTCTTTTATTGTATTGTGTTGTAGCTTGTCTGACGACAACGATCTAACATATGCCCACCTTTTTAGCAATTTTAGATCTAATGCCTATCACAATTTGATATACTTTGAATAGTGTGTGTAATGTCAATATTAAGAGTTCGGTGGAGTGTGCTAGGAGTTTAGCTTCTAGTTAGCCATTTAGAAAATGGTTTATTTGTTTGATACTTCCATAAGGTTTATTTTACTCATTTCTTGGATACATTCATAAGGTAAAAAGAGCTTTATTTACTCATTTTTGAAGTTCCTTTTTAGTTGAATGCATCAACTATTTCAACCATTTGAATCTGCATTGCACAAGGTTTGTACAGATTGATTGGTGGGTGATAGGTTGCAAGAAAATATTTACAGAGAGAACAACAAAAATAATTTTTCCAAAGGCTGCATGAGAGCTACACGGAGTGGGTGGGCACAATTTTTATGAAGCCATGGAATTGCCACTTTTGAAGGTGATCAAAACCGATATAACAGAACCAAAACAAAAATTTGAAAGATAGCAAGTAATTTATATTTTTATCAGGAGAAAAACTAGCAACAAGTACATATGATATCAATATATGATATGCTATGATTTATACCAGCATTTATTGTTGAACCCTTATTTTGTTAGTATTTATGGTGATGAGTTTTGTTCATAATTCTTGAAAGCATTTGAAGTTTTCAATGTGTTCCGTGACTCTCTTATGTGTTCAACTTGAAAAGACTTTATTTCACCTTTGTGTTTTTTCTTCTCAATAAATTGGATCTTCTTAATCAACACAAGGAGTAGAGTAGCAAAGGCAGAATTCTTTTGTTAGCACATGTTGTCATGCACTTAGATGTATCTTCCTTAATTAAAATATCCTCTTCAATTGTTGCTTTTGTAACAAGACCGAAATCTAGATGTTTTTCTCTATTGTAAGTCCAACTAATAGTGAGGTTTTCAACTATTCATATCACTTGGGGATTTGTAATCTTTGTAAATTTGTTGAGAACTGCATTTCTTGTGGGAATAAAATTTAGTGCATTATTTTTTGTAGTTGTTGAGTGTTTGTAAGCAGAGAGTCTATCTTACTTTTATGAAGTATCTAATACTCCTGCATGCCTTGAGTTAGCAGCATCTATCGCACTCAAGGTTAGTATCTCACTCTAATTGTATTTTTCTCTTTTAAAGTTTCCAGTGTGAGAGGTGAATAGTTTTGTGATAGATTGAGATGGTGTTTATGAAGGATAACTGCAGCTTAAGGAATGATGTTTTCATCTTCTTGGGTGTTTAGAAAGAGACATGACAACTCTTGTTGTCTCTTTTTCTTTCTTACTTTTTTGTGTTGGTTACATTTCTTTTGAGTCGAAGGTCTATTGAAAACAAACTTCTTTAAGCTACAAGGGTAGCGGTAAGGTCTATGTACATGCTATCCTCATATTCCATTTGTGGGATTACACTTTGATATATTGTTATATATCATGATATCATAAAGTATAAAATCATTTTTTCTTTCTTTCTTTCTTTTAGACAGGTTGTGGAAGGTGGAAATCAAGACTAGTTGCTAGAGAAGTACTTTTGCAATGGTATTTTGAGAAGCAACCTCTATTAGTTTTGTTAATATTTAGTATATCTTAGTTGGACTTACAAGTTGGATAATTTTTCCTTAATATGTTTTTTCCTTAAGGGGAATGTTGAGATATTATCTCATGAAGGTCATTTTAGATGTCCTTAATTATTATGACACTGTAAATTTTTTGATATTATCTTGCTTCTTTTTAGTATGTTGTTAATTTTAATTTGTATAGTGTGATGCTCATTAAATAAAAAACTACTTCAGGCTATGAGGTTTAAGATATTTGTATTATTTAAGAATTTTAATTTTTGTAATAAATTTTTATATTTACGGAGATCTTGCTTAATCCAAATTGTAAATAGTATTGCTACCATTTTAAATGCCATTAGGGGCAAAACATTTTATCTTCAAAAGCTCAACTTTTAGTGATGATTACATTATGTTTTTAAAACGATAGCATTTTCACCATAAAAGTATGACATTTAGTGTTAAGAATAATCTTCGTCCCAAAAATTGCTTACTTATTACCTACAAATTAACTTTGTATTTATGACAGTTGTGATTGCTGCTATTTATAATATTTTGTATTGACAATTTTATTTTGTCGTTAAAAGAATTATTTTTAGTGACGACATGATTGTTTCAATTACAAAATTATTTGTAAATAAATGTCACTAATTTTTACCTTTAGGGACAGGGAAAAAATTTGTAAGTAAAAAGTAGTTTTTAGTGACGGAATAATATTTGTTTGACTACAAAATATATAAACATTAGAAACAAATTGCATCATCACCGATAAAACTAAATAGTTAGTGACACAACCTTTTTGTCGGCCTTAATAACCTTTTTAGTGACAAACAAAATATCATTACCTACAAATTTTAATAATTTTTATGACGAAGAAGTTTGTCATAAATACGAAGAATTTAGGGACAAATATTTTCGTAGTTAATATATTTATATTTAATCACGAAAGACTAAGTTGTCTCTGTATACATTTAGTGACCCATGATTTAGGGACGAATGATTGCCGAATTATTTTTCACCGCAAAATTTGTTTGTGACGAAATGTGAGTTTCTAGTGACAAAATTGTTTGTCACTAAAAATCAATTTTGTTGTAGTGATCATCTTTCTTCTTTTCTGATAAAGACAACAAAAAACAGATTAACAGACACATATAATCACATGTAGACATATGAAGGAGTACATATTATTTGAGTGGTGTATGTGGGTTAACGGTAAGTGAAGCTGCTGCATTTAATTTAATTGACATCCAGTGGACCACTCGTACTTGTTGAAATAGCCAAAAATTACATGAGTAGTACTTAGGTTTGTCATGTAGCGTTTATTCCTTTCTCAAACATCAATTTACTTTCACTACTATATTAATTTTAAACAACTCTAAAAGATTTCACACTATATTGTATTATTGGTCTTCTAAAAAATGTGTTTGAACTTCTTTGAAATGTTGCTTTCAATCTGAACCTTCTTCTTGATAGAACTTCATTATCTTAGTTAGTTCATTTAAATTCCTTAATTGGTAAGGATATATTTGTGGTCATTAGTTCTTTGCTTAAATGAAGTCTTATGTTGTTTCAGCACTTCAACACGTTGTCATTTTTGCTTCGGCCAGAACCGTCCTCGACATCTCATCTTGGTTCATTGACTCTGTGGTAGGTAGGCTTTCGACATTTCTTCAAGTTTCAACATTTACTAGAAACAACCTCTCTATTCTCAGAAGGTAGAGTTTGCGAGACGACAAAAGTAAGCTAAAGCTTGACCATGCTTAGGATTATGTTTTGTTTTCCTTGAATATGTTGAATTCTCTGTGATTCTTATATTCTTAGGATGGTTTGATTGTCAAACTTTTTTTTACTTTGTAAAAACTTCTATTTGACTAAGGTTGTTAATTTTTTGTAGTTAGATAACACTTGAAGTTAATAAAGTAAAGGAAAGTAGAATGAGCTACAAATTAAGGAAATTTGAACAAGTTTTGAACATTCATTTAACTAGAGTGTATAATTGATTATTTCCTATGTAAACTGTGCAAAACAAAATTTGATGATGAGTATATAAATTCACTCACGAAACTTTAACTTTTAATCAATTGAATTCCATTTGTTTACTTTCTTTCTTAGTCGTGCCTATCCTATTAATTTTACTTATTTTTCCTTAGAAGTATAGTCAACATTCAAAAACATTTGTGGGGGATTCGATGCTTGATTTGGCATAGCATAAGTGCCATGACTAGGTAAGAAATTTTTATCATCTCATAACACATGATTGTGATTATTTACTCATGACTTTTAAAATTTATTTATGAAGTAGTTAATGATTTAATGATTGTTTACTGAAAGATGAAATATCAATTTTAATTTTTAGGAATTCAAATCTTCCATCCAAGGATTGGATAGATTTAGCAAGGTATAGCAAAGAGTATATTGATGGTGTTGAATATTCCTAGATTTTGCTTACTCTTATGGAGATCCTCAAGGCGAGGAAATTCAATGTCAATGTGCAAAGTGTTGCAATATTCGTTGGACTCGAAGAAATGTCAAGTATGATCATCTAATATGCTATGGATTTTTTAAAGGTTATACTAGATGGATCAATCACGGGGAATGGGATATCAAGTTTAATGTTGACGATGATATGGATTACTCACGTGATGACATTGATGGGTTGGCTTCTTTAATGGGTTAGTATAATCAGATGACATTAGTACGCATGGCATTGGTAATACGTAGCTGACATTTCTTCAAAAATCTGATTTTTTTTTTGTACTTTATTAGAACATATTGATGTTTTTTTTAATTTCTTTTGATATAATATGTAGCATGCAGCCAAAGACAAACGGGAAACCATCAAAGTCTGAAATGTTTGTTGCAACTCGTACAAAGACAGGAAAGGAAATTCAGGCTGATACCCAAGTTGCAATATTAAGTTTTTTAAAGAGGATTAGTAGTGAATTTAATTCAAAATTAAAATTTATATATCGTGGAGATTCTGACTCCATTGAATCAAGTATGTCTTCTTCTTCTTCTTCTTCTTCTTCTTCTTCTTCTTTTTCTTCTTCTTCTTCTTCTCTGTCGATGTCGCTAAATTGTTTGGTAGGAAAAGTTGTTTAGATTTCCTTTCATGGCTAAAGAAGCATAACATTTTCCAGATCTCTAAGAGGTTTCTGAACTAAAAAATTATGTGAACCAGATTGTTGTAGGCTTTCTTTGAGAGTATTCTCTTTATTTATCCCATCCATTCTTCACAATATGTAAGTCTAAGTGACATACTCCACAATAATGTATCTTCACTGTAACATCATCATCATCATTTTCTCTGCCATCAATTCAAACAAAAACATA
>JAJOOP010000751.1:0-34041 GCA_029582705.1 Solanum chacoense
ATATTGGGAGAAAACATCCAATACATTTGACCCAAATTTCAAAGAAATCTTTAAAAAGGAACTTACGATAACTTTTGCCAACTTTTATTTTGCCACTTACTTAACTTCAAAACTTGAGATAAAACCCTTGAACACTTAAAATATGACATTTCACATCCTTTTTAATTTATTACTCACCCTCTTTGTCTTTCCACGAAGGTATGAGTTAATTTAGACATTTTGGAAGAGTCGGGGTGTTACAGGGACAAGCCACCCCTTCAGGTCATCCAGATTATGAGTCTTGATTTTATTGTCCAAAGAGTGTCGATTCCACATCGTACAATCTAAGTCATCATTTATATCCATTTTGCTGCACTTTAATTTCTTTCCTCGCACCTCTACAAAATTAACCGGTTCCATCAAACTAGCATTCTTTTTCCCTTTTGGTTTCAGCTTTGCGTACCCCTCGTAGAATTACCAGACCCATGTAGACACATATGGACTCTAGGGTTTTGTAAATTGCTGGAACATGTGGTACCACACCGTCTCCCAAATAGTAGGATATTTTTCCACCACTCCGTCTGTGGACAACCTCTTCTCCTCAAGTATTGTTCTCAAGCCAGCGGCCTTCAATCGATTCATGAATCGAGGAGGATTTACTGGAACAGAAGGGACTTGTGGTGCCTGTTATCCCTTTGGTGTTGGAGGTAGTGACAGTGGATCATGAGCTGCTCTAGATCGGAGCTCTAAACATTTCCGCTTTACTAACTCAGCCTCTGGAACCAGTGTGTAGAATGGAGTCTCGGACCCCTTAACTTCCTCGTTCTCAGACCCCGAGGAGGTGAGCTGGACGGAATTGATGCCCAAACTATCATCTGAGCTGGGGTCCGACACGACCTGCTTTTTACCCTTACCTTACCTAAGGAGGTTTACGATGAGTAGTTCGGGGAATTTCAACCTCCGCCAAGATCACAACCCCCTTTACTTTCTTTCAGGGTGGTGGACCTCGTGCTGGAACTTTAGGTCTAGCCATACTTGTAAGAGCATACAAACGAGAACATATTTGGTCGAGAACAATTAATGAAATACAATCCACAACAAATAAGTAGAAAAACTTGCCAAAGTGTTCGACATTCGGCGAGAAAAGGAGGCCTCACTGAATTTTACACAGAGTTCCAACAAAATTTCAATTCAAAAAGGGCGTTAACAAGACTATTTGGCGAGTCGCTGAGTAAGAGAGACCTCGCCGAATGTTACAGAAATATATAGGAAAAATATACAGGTTAGAAGGGGGACATACATTCCATTCGGCGACTTGTTGAATCACTTCGGCAAGCTGAAGGGTCATCGCCGAAATTAACACCCGGTCCCCTTCATAAAGCTAAGAGTTAGGCAATGGGGAGGACATTTGGCGACATGCTGAATCAACTCGCCGAGCTCGATGAAGCTCGTCGAAAAGCCTAAGTATCACCCCCAATCCTTTTTATGAATCACAATCAACAACCTATGACACACCAATTCAACATAATTTCAAACAATTCTAGTCTACCCACGATGGATTTCTAAGTTGGGGTACTAAGACTCCCCCCCAGTTGATTCAAATTTAACCAAACAACGATTTTCCCTTAAGAACGACGTCACCCAATCTATCATTAGGCAAATTCAAGTCATTTGGTCGAATTCAGGTTACTCAGACTTCACCTGTACAATACCCAACATGCAACACCAACAATTTAAACATGAAACATGGGAAACTTAAACACATTGGCCCAAACGATTGATTTAACATGCTCGATTTCAAATTAATGTTATACGAGGTCTAAACATACATTTCAACATAATATGTGGTTGTTCATCATCCTTAGGGTTGTAATCATGCAATATTTCCACATTCAACACAAACACAATTGAACAACCCTAAGTCGAAACTTCCAATTAGACATATCAAAACATTTATTCGATTTAATTTAACAACACATTCACACAACATAATTCCAAGGGTATTTTCTATACCAAATTGCAATATTTAACAAGTGATTAACAACCCAAGGTCCAGTTTAGCTTTGTGATTTCATGATTTGAACAATGAATAATGAATTTAAAGTTAGGGTGAAATTGTTTACCTTTCAAGCAATCAAAGTTTGTTAGTGTGTGATTCTAGTACAAACTACTTATACCAACACTTAAACAGAACCTGAACCTTTAGGATTTGATGGAAATGGAGATTTTAGAAAATGGAAGATATCGGATGTGGGATTATGAGGAATGGAAGAGGAGGAAATTATGGATGTAATGGGGAAGTTTAGTGGATGAAATTGGGGTAATTGATCGGTTTGTAACGTTGGGGGGGAGGGAATATGGAAATGGGAAATTGATTTAAAATAGGGGTTATATTTAAATGGGGTCCGGGTAAGTAGAAAACCTAAATTGGACCACGAGACCCCATCAACGGTTTGTGGGTCGACCTACGATCTGTTGATGGGGTCCGTAGGTCACTCTGACACTTAGAAAAAATTAGAAACTTACTTGGGATCTACGGATACAATCCACGGTCCGTGGATTGACCGATGGACCGTCGATGGGACCCGTAGATCAGTGCAACAACTTATTTTCTACAGATTTTGCTTTTTTGTCCCTACACACGTAGCAACCATTAGGACTTTATTTTTACATTTTCTGGACACTTTTTAGACACGGACCCTATTCTATTTCTAGCCAACACTAAACATAAAAATTAATAAACAACTATCTAAAGAGCTACAAAATCAAAAAGAAAGAAAAACTCCTATATAAAAAAAAACGCATATCGTTGGCTAGAGTGTACATCTTGGGTTGCCTCTCAAGCAGCGCTTTATTTATCGTCGCGGCACGATGCAGACACCTTGATTACTCAGACTTCATCAAGATAATAGGCCTTTATCACTTCTTTACACTTTTAGATTTTCCCAAGTAGACTTTTATTCTCTGTCCGTTAACTTTGAACCTCATCCCTTCCATGTTTTCGAGCTCAACCGCTCTATGTGGAAATACTTGAGTTACTCTGAATGGCCCTATCCACTTGGACTTGAGCTTGCCAGGAAACAAGCGCAACCTTGAGTAGAATAGGAGCACCAGATCACTGACAACAAATTCACGTTTTTCAATCTTCTGATCATGGTACTTCTTCATCTTCTCCTTGTTCAAGGCTGAAATTTCATATGCTTTTAGGCGAAACTCATCAAGCTCATTCATGTCCTTTAATCTTTGACTCGATGCGGCGCCCCAATCCAAATTCAACTTCTTTAGCGCCCAAATTGCTTTATGCTCTAGCTCTACAGGCAAATGATATGACTTTCCATATACAAGTTGGTAGGTGGACATACCTATGTGAGACTTGAATGCAGTGCGATAGGCCCATAGAGCATCATCAAGCCTTCTTGACCAATCAGTTATGTTGGCATTCACAATCTTTGCAAGGATTTGCTTTATCTCTTTATTTGACACCTTAACTTGTCCACTAGACTACGGATGATAAGGAATAGCTACATTGTGACGAACACCATATTTCTCTAACAACGCCTTGAACAACTTGTTACAAAAGTGAGAACCTCCATTGCTGATAATTGCCCTAGGTGCACCAAATCTGGAGTAGATACTCTTTTTCAGGAATGCGGTGACACTTTTTCCCTCATTGTTTGAAAGCGCAATTGCCTACACCCATTTTAATACATAGTCAATTGCAACAAGAATATACTTCATCCCATCCGAACTCACAAACGGACCCATGAAGTCAAGACCCCAGACGATTAACTCAATCACCAATATTGGGTTCATAGGTAGCTCTTGCTTCTTTGAAATTCCTCATTCACGCTAACAACGATCACAAGCCTTGGAGAAATCATGAGCATCTTGGTGGATGGTAGGCCAGTAATACCCACACTGAAAGATTTTATGAGGAGTCTAAATACCGCTATTGTTCCCACCAACAGGAGATGAATGACACGCCTCGAGATACTCATCATTTCAATCTCAGGCAAACAACGACAAATAATCCCATCAGTACAAACACGAAACAAGTAAGGCTTATCCCAAAAAAATTTCTTCACATTAGACATGAATTTTTTTCTTTGGTGGAATGATAAATTCGACGGAACCAAATCACTTGCCAAGTAATTAGCAAAATCTATGAACCAGGGAATAAGATCATAAGAAACAACCAATACTTGTTCATCAGGGAACACATCATTAATCTCAACTCCATCCTCAAAATTGATCATAACTTCCTCCTGTAATCTTCACAAATGATCAGCAACCTGGTTTTCTGTCCCCTTTCTATCCTTTACCTCAAACTCGAACTCTTGCAGCAAAAGTACCCATTTAATCAACCTTGGTTTTGCATTCTTCTTAGCCATCAGATACCTCAATGCAGAATGGTCAGTATGCACTATGACCTTAGAACCAACCAAGTAGGACCTAAATTTCTTGAATGCAAAAACCATAGCAATGAGTTCTTGTTCAGTCACAATATAGTTCTTTTGAGCCACATTCAGAGCTTTGTTGGCATAGTAAATCCGATGAAAAATTTTCTCTCGCCTCTGTCCTAATACTACCCCAAGCGCCACCCCACTCACATCACACATAACTTCAAACGGTTGTCCCCAATCCGGTGAAATAATGATAGGTGCAGAAGTTAACTTGGCTTTTAACTCTCCAAATGCTCTTAGACAAGTATCATTAAATCCAAACTTACACTCTTTTTCGAGTAGTTTGCACAATGAGTGTACAATTTTCAAGAAATCTTTTATGAACCTCCGATAGAAACCTGCATGCCTAAGAAAACTCTGAACACTTTTTATAGAGATGGGTGATGGAAGCTTTTCGATGACCTCAAGTTTGGCTCTATCAACCTCAATACCTTTCTGGAAAATCCGATGACCTAGAACTATACCCTCTTTCATCATGAAATGACATTTTTCCCAATTAAGCACAAGTTTTCACTCTTCACATCGTTTTAGTACCTCGGCCAGAGGCATCAAACAACCATCAAACAAGTCACCTACCATAAAGAAATCATCCATAAATACCTCAATCGTGTCCTCTACCATAACTGAGAATATCGACATTATACACCTCTGAAAAGTCACTGGAGCATTACACAACCCAAATGTCATCATTTTGAAGGCGAAAGTCCCACAAGGACAAGTGAATGTGGTTTTCTATTGATCTTCCGGGGATATGGAGATTTGATTATACCCCGAATACCCATCCAGAAAATAATACCAACCCTTACCAGCAAGATAATCTAGCATCTGATCCATGAATGACATTGGGAAGTTTCTGTCTATTACGCTTAGCTTGCGGTAGTCCATGCACACTCTCTAACCAATAACCGGCTTAATTGGAATAACCTCATTTTTAGCATTTGGAACCACAGTGATTCTCCCTTTCTTGGGCACACACTGAACCGGCCAAACCCAATTACTATCAGTGATGAGGTATATGACTCCAACATCCAACCACTTAATGATCTCCTTTTTCACAACCTCTTGCATAAGAGGATTCAGTCTCATTGGTGCTCTATACTAGGCTTACTGTCCAACATGAGTTGGATTTTGTGAGAACAAATTCCCGGTGGAATCCCAATAATGTCTGCAATAGTCCATCATATAGCCCTCTTAAACCTCTTCAATACAGACACCAAGGTCTCCACTTTCTCTTCGCTCAAATTAGCTACAATGATTACCAATAAAGTGCTATATTTCCCTAAGAATACAAATCTCAAGTGAGATGGTAGAGCCTTGAGTTCTAGTTTTGGAGGCTCTTCTACAGACGGTTTTGCAGGTGGAGAGTTGCGATTCTTCATATCTAACTCTAATATTTTTGGTTTGGAACGGAATTCAAACCTATCAAGTGCGGCAACTAATTCATCACAGTCTTCAATTCCATCACCATCAAAATGCATCATTATTGCTACTAGTGCATCAACACCCAACCTCTCTTTAATAGACACTTCAAAACCTCGCTCCACAATATGTTTCACCATTGATACCATTTTAAGATCACTTTCCTTCTTCATAAACCTATCGATATTAAAAGTTACCTCCTCATTATTCAGTTGGAACTTCATCTGCCCTCTCTCCATATCGACTAAGGCACGCCCAGTAGCAATGAATGGTCTTCCTAAGATGATGGGAACCTCACAATCAAGTATCACAAAATCCACAGGAAATATGAACTACTCAACTTTCATAAGGACATCTTGGAGAACACTAATGGGCTTCTTCGCAGTACTGTTGGCCATGAGTAGATGCATCGCAGTCAGTTTTGGAACCCCTAATCCCAACTTCTTGTAGATGGAAAATGGCATCAAATTAATGCTTGCACCTAAGTCGCACAAAGCTTTCACAAAATGTAACATCCTAATGGTGCAAAGGATAGTGAAAACTCTAAGATCCTCTTTCTTTTGCCTATGTGACCAAGTAGCAATGGCACTACAATGTTGCATCCTCTCATCATTCTCAAAACTAACGGCCCTCTTTTTGGTCACCAAGTCTTTCATAAATTTAGCATACCCAAGCATTTGTTCCAAAGCTTTTATCAATGGGATGTTTATGGACAGTTGCTTCAACATAGCTATGAACCAGCAATATTTACCCTCTTCAGTCTTTCTCACCAGTCTCTGTGGGAATGGAGGTGGAGGTGTAGGCATATGAACAACTTCTTGGGTCACCTCAGCTTCTTTTTCAGTATCATATTTCGGAATATCAGTAACCTCAATCTCATCCTCATCCTTCTTTATCACACCTTCAACCTCAGACAGCATGGGAGGGTCAATGGTCTGCTTTCCTCCGTGAGTAGTGATTGCCATACAAAACCCATCATTTTTTAAATTTTAGATGGTGTTGCTAGGAAGTGTGCCAGGCTGACGTGGGTTCACAATGGCGTATAACTGACTCTACTGTTGCTCAAGTTTCTTGATTGACACTATATGTACATTAACTTTTTGACCGATTCTAGACAAGTCGTTTCATATCTCTTTCACATTCTCATCAGTAGCATCAAACATCTTCATCATCTTTTGCATCATATCCTCAATGCGCGACATACTATTACCACCCTCTCTATTACTAGGAGGAACATAGGGTCCAACCTTATCATTCCTGTTGCCATAGTTGTTTCGGTTATAGTTGTTGTCACAATTGTAGTTCCCATCCCGGACATAGTTACCCTCATGGTTGGAGTTACCATAGTTCCGGCCTTGGTTTTCTTGACCTTGGTGCTAATTATCCTAGTTGGAACCTTGGGTGTTGGCATAGAAACCCCCCGTCTGATCATCTACCAAATTTGCATCCTCCTCATAGTAGTATTCCTTAACTAGTGGTGGTGGAGATCTAGTCAAATAATTCAGAACATTCACTTTTTCCGCACTACCACTCGCATGATTTAGTACCAAACCCTAATTTTGTTCTCATTTGAGCCATCTCTTCCCGAATGTCATCATTAGCTTGGTTGGGTGCAGTTTGGACAGCGAACGTGCTCGTACCAATATTTTCTTTTCTAATGCTCTAGGCTTTCATTTTTTGGGAAATCCTCTCAAGCTTTTCAGCGATCTCCTCAAAAGTGCATTCACAGTATGAGCCTCCAACAATTGTATCTAACACAACTCTTCCATTAAAATCCTATCCTCTATAGAAGTACTCTTTCAAAGACTCATCATCTATGCAGTGATTCGGAACACTTCGAATGAACCCAGTGAACCTATCCCAAGAACTGCTTATCAACTCTCCAGGTAATGTCGTAAAGTTGTTCAGGTTATCTTTATGATTTAACTTCTTGGACACCGGAAAGTATCTTGTTGTGAAAACCTTGTGCATTTGGTCCCATGTATAGATCGAATTATACGGTAGCTCAGAAAACAACACAGCAACATCACCGGTCAAAGATAGTGGGAAGACCCTCAGACCTATGACATCTATATCTAACTTTGGTCGTCCGACACAACTCCTACAGACACTCGACAGTTTAGCCATGTGAGCGTATGGATGTTCCAAATCCAACCCACCAAACAACCCTCTTGTTGCAAGCGTATGTATAAGACTGGTGGTCACTACAAATGTATGCCTTGGGGGTAGAGGAGGAATAAAAATAGACCCATCTGACCCAATCACATCATAATCAGCCCTATAGTGCTCACGAAACCTCGGTGCTGGTGGATTTTACACCCTTTCTGCATTACCAATTACATTACCACCATGAACCTGAGTGGGCACATTAACAACCCCTGGAGGCTGTAAATATACTCCATCACCTAGATTCTCTTCGATTGGATTGTTGTGTAGCCTTTGATTATTCATTCTCCTCACAGTCTTACTCAATTCTAGATCGTAGGGGGTTAAAGGTTCGCCTCGACTTCGTGTACTTGGCATACACTAGAGTAGAAACCTGTAGAAAATAAAAACAAAATTAAAACGTCAAATCAAGAAATACTTAACTAAAGCTCAATAATGTAGTTAAACTTAATCTAAAAGCCAAATTCTCTAGTACCGACGCCAAAATTTGATTCAAATTATATCTCCCTAAAGAAGTATAAGCGATCGTTATCAAGTGAAGAACCAAACTTGTAGGTTGGGATCGATCCCACGAGGAATATGGTTCACACTTAAACTTAACTCACTATTATCTCTGTATAGTCAAACTATTTCTGAGAAAAGTAAAAAGGGGGGATTTTGTAAGTAAGTAATTTGAATGCTTTAAGTAACAAGTAAACAAGATTCAAACTTTGAGTTATCAATATGACAGAAAACTAGGGTATATGTGTTCCCCCACAAGCTCTTAATGCAGTAATCCGAATAATAGTAATATTTTCCTAGTGTTTAATATGCAAAGTTGGTAAGTTAGGTATCCCTAAGTGATTGGACCTCCAAATAAGGAATTTCACCACGCAACTTGGTTCGCTTACGAGTGTATGTTTTACTAACCCTTACCTTTACCCCAGATTAGTCATCATATCAATGTAGTTTAGTTTTAACCCACACTTCAATTGAAATTAGACTATTAGATAGCATCCACTAAATCTCTGTTGTTTAATCCTTTTCTCATTCACTACCTCCTTGGTTCGGCAAGTAGGAATGAGATGAGTTCTAACGTTTGCAACCATTAAAAAGACTTCTAAACGAAAGGATTAACAATACATGTATAAGCACTATTCAAGAATTACTTAATTATTATTCATACACTGTTAATTGCTCATGGTTCCCACAACCGTAGTAGTGGATTTAGCTACTCATGATTGAGAGTTCACAATTCATAATTAGGTTAAAGAATTCATGAACTTACCGTTAGAATAGATGAAACCCAAAATCTTGAATTGAAATTCAAAGTGAATATTGTATAGAATGAATTCCAGAAATTAAATTGGTAAGAGTTTGCAAAATATTTCCAAAAGACCAAAAACTAGAAGTATACAATAATGCCTAACCCCCAAAAATGAGGATTACAACTCATATTTATAGAAAAGAAATCCCAAACTAAACAAGAAACAAAATAAGGAAATAAACTACTCAAATGCGGTTTCTGTTGACGCCTCGACCTACGGACCATGGGTCGACCTACGGTCCGTCGATCACCCTCCATGGTTCCACTTGTGCAATATTTCCATGCCTTTAAACAACGATTCCACCTACGGTCCATGGATTAGACTACGGTCCATCCTATCACTCTTCAGTTTGAGTACTTGAACTCAACTTCCTGACCAGGACCTACAACTGTTCATCCATGACCCATCGATGGACCTACGATCCGTGGTTGGCTCCATCATTAGCTACTTCTGCACTTTTCAGCTTGCATCTTCATCAACCACACCCAAGCCTATATCATACAAGAATTACACACAAAACATTATTTGTAATATCAAACTAGCCCAAGATACACATAAACTTTGAGTGAAATGCATCAAATATACTGTAAACTCACGGTATATCAGGACCCAAACATTAATCTCGCAATCGAGGAACACAAAACCAGCTAAAAATATAAATTTGTCTACCTTTACCAAAATGTCATAAAGAATGCCAATAGGACGGTTAATAGAACGGTCGGCCATAAGAAGACGCATAGTTGTAGGTTTACGCTAACCTAGCCCAAGTTGCTTGAAAATGACATATGGTATAAAGTTTATACTCGCCCCCAAATCACACAATGTTTTGGCGAATTGGAAAATCCCTATAGTGCAAGGGATAGTAAAAGCCCCTGGATTATCCTTTTTGACAACCACGTTGCTTGAAATAATGACACTACAACTATGGGATACTTCAATCGTCTCGAAATCCATACTTCTCTTCTTAGTGACCTACTCTTTCATAAACTTTGCATAAACTGACATTTCTAACAACGCCTCCACCAATGAAAGATTAATGGAAATAGTTTTGAAGATAGAAATAATTTGTTGAAACTTTGCGTCTCCATCCCTCTTCTTTAATCTTTGAGGGAATGGTGTAGCAACTTTGGGCCGGGGCTTTGTAGGTACCGAGGGAGGCACAACCCCTACATTTGACTTTTTAGCATCACCAATAACAACACTTTTTGGTGCTTCATCGACCTCGTTGGATGCTTCATTATTCAATCTTCGGCAAGTACATCACTATCAAAAACAATGGTTTTCCCTTTTCTTGAACTTGCATTATTATCATTTGGCACATCACTTTCCACAACCTTACCACTCCCGGTCACAATGACCATGCATTGCGCATTATCATTTTTCGGATTGGCCATGGTATCACTAGGAGACCCCATTTTGGCCTCAGATTCAAGTGAGCAGAAATTTAACTCATTTGGGTCTCAAGTTGTTTTATAAAAACCAAATGGGAGGTCACCGTTTGATTCAAAGAGGAGAAATCAGCCTTCATCTCCTTGAGAACTTTGTCATATCCTTCTACATAGTTTAGAATTCAAGAAAGCATATCTTCAGTCTGAAAGCTTTAGGGATCAACATTTGGTTCCTTAGATTTTGGACGGTCATGAGAAGGAATATAATGATCTCTATCACCATCCCTTTATCTCTAATTTGCACCCCTATCACGCCAATTTCGTTCTTTATCTCTCCAATGACCGTCAGAATCTTTGTTCCAACATTGATTCCCACCCAGCCTTGGATAGCTAGAACGAGAAAACCCCACTTGGTTCGACAAGAATTTTACATCTTCATTATACATGGCTTTAAATTGTGCATCATTCAGGCTTATCCCACTACTAGCACTAACCGCATTCACGACTTTATAACCACTTCCCATGACATATTTTGACAACAAGTCCATTTGAGTCATCATCTTGGCCATGTTTTCATCACGCTCTTGGTTTTTTTCTATTTGTTCTTTAGTCAACCCAATATTGATAGGAGACACTTGGTTCTCCCTTGTATGCCATGCTCGATTAATCTTGGTCATCTCATCAAGCAAAGTTGACGCAAAGTAAAATGGTTGTCTTATAATTCCACCCTGAATAAGTTGATCGGTGACACCCTTGTTGACAGTGTCAACACTTCGGCAAAAATATTACAAAATCACATTATCCGTCAACCCATGAGTAGGACATTAGAGGAGTAGCTTTTGAAACTCAACCATGTTTCATGAATGGGTTCACTATCAATCTACTTGAAATTTTGAATGGTATCCCTTAAGTTCACCATCTTGTAGGGAGGAAAGAATCTTTCATTAAACACCTCTGTGAGCTCTTCCCAATAAGTAATAGAGTCCCTTGGTAGTTCGGCCAACCACTTTGTTGCTTCCCTCACTAGAGAAAAGGGAAACAAACGATGTCAGACTGACTCTTGAGAGATATTATTGAAGGAGAACAGTCTACACTCATCTACAAAATTCTAGATGTGATCATGAGGGTCCTCATGAGCAAGTCCCCCAAAGAAACCTTTCATTTGGAGCATAGTTCTGGTCACATGAAAAATGATGTTGCCCACAGTTGGGGGCAAACAAATAACATTGAAACTTCCTATTTGATCCGCATTTACATCGTTCAAGTCTCTAATGTCATTATTGTGTTCATGTTGACTCATATTACTCTCGTTCACACTCATTTCTTCATCTATTTAGAGCAAACAACAAAAACACTAATAAGAATATTCTACTACAACCAAATTAGTTCACAAAAACACTTTAATAAAATGTTAAACACCACTCCTCAGTAGTGATGTCATTTTTTATAACACTCAACTGCACCTCTTATAATTCAAAGTGTAGGCGGTTTCTAACAAGAATAAACCCAACAGAGAGTTGGGGTCGATCCCACAAGGAGTGATACGAAGAAGAATTCAAATACGAAGTATAAGGGTGTTATAATTTCTTGTAGAATAGAAAAAACAAAACACAACATAATGTAAATTAATAAGTTTCAATTATCAATATTAAGAGTTTGGTAAACAAGTGTTAACGAAGACAATTAATAAAGTGTTTGAACAAATAGAGAGGGAACCTTAGGAGTGTGTGAAAAATCGAATACTAATTTTGCTTAATGGGTAATGAATTATTGCTTTAAGACATTGAATCTCAATTAGTAGGCTGGGTTGCACCTATAACAACCATTTTACAATCATCTATTATGTTTCAAGCGAGTTCTTTCGAACCTCAACAAGCTTAACAAAGCAAACCAACCGAAAACCTGATTTAACCCACTTTATCAAGCTGAGTTGTAAGGAAATAATTCAATACAACTATTAATCATTTACTCAACTCTAACCAACTTTCACAAGAAAGCATAGAGATCAAAAGCTGGAACTAAATTTGCAACTTCAGTTCATAAATGAAAACATAAATAAATAACTGAATCCATTTCAAAACAACATAAATCTAGCAATTAACAATACCTACAAGCTAATTTATGTACTAGATTACATAGTCACACCCCTAAGGAAAGGGGGTTTAGCCAATCATAACAAAAAACAAGAAATAGTTACCAAAAGGATGTTCCATCGGGATGACAAAATCTCCAATGCTCAATGCAAAAATTAAGACTAAAACCATAAAACCTCAATATTTAAGCTCAAAACCCTCTCCAAGAATATTCATTATTTTCCAAATATGTAAAAATCTATAAAAAACTATGTAAGACCTTTTTCTCTCTCTTCAAAATTTAATTTATACATTTCCAAAAACATCACAAAATTTTAGTACGTAGTTCCATCGACGAAGTTAGTCAGGATCGCCGAACAACTCAGTGACCCACCGACAAGCACACCTTCTCACCTTTTGGATTGAATTTTAGATCCAGTTGTTCTGCTCATTTATGCGAGTTGGGTTGAGCTCGCCGTTCCATTTGATGCATTACTGAAGTGTGTTTTCATTCACCGAGTTGGCTTAGTTCATGAGCCAACTCACTGGACTTTTAGGTGAAGTGGAGGCTTACTCGACGAGTCACCGAGTGGCTTTTACAAGCTTCAGGTTTCCTTTTATTTAACTTTTCTAAGTTTATTACTTTTTTTTTTGGATTGTAATGTCCTTGCTTTGTTCTCAAGCCTTCACTGCTGCACATAAACAATTTAACATCAGTTATGAACACAAATAAGCATTGAGGACACTAATTCATTAAGTAACAACCCCTAAATGTGTCAAAATTCCCAACTCATTAGGTACAACAATATAATTGATAAGAGTGGTCCATATGTTCCACTAGGGAATCAAGATGGAGGATCAAGTATGAATCACATTGATGCTATGATTTTTAAGTTGATGAAAAGGTTTGACTCGATAGATGATAATGTGAAAGAGATGCATACTGATATATTGAGCATTGGGCAAAAAGTAGATTCACATGTAGTGTCCATTAAATAGATCAGGCAACACTTGAGTAAACTATCTTTGACCCCCTAATCCATGCCAGCAAGGAACACTTCCTAACAATATTATCCAAAATCCAAAGAATGATGGACAATGCATAACAGTTACTACTAGAAGTGGAAAGCAGACTATGGACCCTCATATGCCGACTAGATTAGAAAGTGTGAAGGAACCAGAAGATGCTGAAGTTGAACAACCTAAAGCTAAAATTGTGAAAGAAGAGGAAATCACTCAAAATATAATTCTAATGTCTCGACCTCCTTCACTATTTCCTCAAAGATTGGTCAAGAAAATTGAGTAAGGGAAATAATGTAAGTTCATCCCGATGCTAAAACAACTCTCAATCAACGTTCATTTGATTGATGCATTAGAATAGATGTCGAGAAATGCTAAGTTTATGAAAGATCTATTGATAAAGATGAAGGACATCTGTTTTGAAGGGGATGACAAGTTGCAGCAATGTTGTGCCATTGCTACTAGATCATTAGTGCAAAACAAGGTTGATCCTAGAGCGTTTACCTTCCCATGTACTATTGGAGCATTATATTTTTCTAAAGCCCTATGTGACTTGGGTGCTAGAATTAATTTCATGCCGCTGCCTATTTTCAAAAGTTGGGCTTGAGATCCCCCAAACCGACTACAACAAGGTTACTTATGGTTGATTGCACTGTAAAGAAACCGATTGGGGTTCTACAAGATGTTCTAGTCAAACTTGAGTCCTTCATATTTTGTGTGGATTTCGTAATATTAAACTGTGAGTTTGACTTTGAAGTGTACATTATCTTAAGGAGACCATTCCTTGCTATTGTGTGTGCTTTAGTTGATATAGAGAGTGGGTAGATGAAATTCAAACTAAAAAATGAAGACGTAACTTTAAATAACTGAAAATCAATGAGGCATCAAAGTGATATTAAGGTGGTGTCTGTAGTGAATTTAACTAAGCAACTTGAAGTATAAAATGAGGAGAGATTAGGTGTTGGAGCAATAACAGTTGTGATCATAAATTTTGATTGAGAGCACATTAAAGAGTATCATGAGATGGATGCTGCACGTAATGGTTTCAGAAATTTTTGGCATACACCAAAAAGGTAGATGTGGATCTAATAAATAGAGAGACTCCACCTGCAAAACTGTCAATTGATGATCTCCAAAAGTTTGAACTTAAAGCTCTCCCATCTCACTGGAGGTATGTGTTTCTAGGATAGAATAATACTTTGCAAGTCATCATTGTTCTGATTTGATTGAAGGGCAAGTAGAGACTGTGATATCATTTTTGAGGGGGCTTAAGAGAGTTATTGGATGGATGATTGCTGACATTAGAGGTATTCCACCAGGTATATGTTCTCATAAAATCTAACTCATGCTTGATTTTAAACCAACTTTTGAGCAACAGAGGAGACTAACTCCACCGATGCTAGAAGTTGTGAAGAAAGATATTATTAAGTAGATCGATACTGGAGTTATTTGGTTGGGTGAGTCCGGTACAATATGTGCAAAAGAAAGGAAGGATTACTATGGTTCCTAATGCAAAGAATGAATGTGTACCAATGAGGCTAGTTACAGGTTGGAGAGTCTGTATGGATTTTCACATGTTAAATGCATGGACAGAGAAAGATCACTTTCCAATGTCATTTATGGACCAAATGTTAGATCGTCTTGCTGGTAAGGATTTGTACTACTTTCTAGATGGGTATTTGGGCTATAGTCTAATCTCTATAGATCTAAAAGACCAAGAAAAAACAAGGTCACTTGCCTTATGTAATGTTTGCATTCAAGAGGATGCCATTTTGGTTATGTAATGAACTAGTGAGTTTTCGGAGTTGCATGATTTCCATCTCCTCAGACATGGTGGAAGATACTATAGATGTCTTTATCGATGATTTTTTTGTGGTGGGTGACTCATTTGATGATTGATTGACTTATCTAGGTGATGTTCTGAAATGATTTGAAGAGTGCAATCTTATGCTAAATTGGAAGAAGTGTCACTTCATGGTGAAAAAAGGCATAGTTTTGGGTCATCAAATCTCTCAAAAAGGCATTGAAGTTGATAAAGCAAAGATCGAGGTTATTGAGAAGTTGCCCCCTCATATCTCTGTTGCTGGTTTTTATTAGATATTTATTAAAGATTTCTCCAAGATAGATGCCATTATGCAATCTACTTGAAAAGGAGACAAAGTTTGAGTTTGATGATTCTTGTATGAAAGTGTTTGAAGGTTTAAGATAGAAGTTTATTTCTGCACCGATCATTATTTCAATGGATTGGGGACAACCGTTCGAAGTTATATGTTATGCGAGTGGGAAAGCGATTGGCGTAGTATTAGGGCAAAGGTGTGAGAAGATTCTTCATCCCATCTATTATGCAAGCAAATCCTCAGGAATATATGTAAAAAAAAGAGTTATCCTTAACTTTAGTTTTGATTCCTTCTACAATACGATCTTCTATCACCATAGAAAAGGCCATTATTATCCTGAATGTTGCTCAAAAGAATTACAGTGTCACTAAATAAGAATTGCTTGTTGTAGTTTTCACATTCGACAAATTTAGATCCCGTTTGCTTGGCACTAAAGTCATTGTGCACATTAACCATGCGGCTCTGAGGTATCTTATGGCAAAGAATGATGCAAATCAAGACTAATTCATTGGGTGTTATTGTTACAAGAGTTTAATTTTGAGTTAAAATATAGAAAAAGGATAGAAAATCAAGTTGCTGATCACTTGTCTAGATTAGAAAAAGAAGCAATGTTGAAGTTAGCTGATGGAGTTGAGATAGATCATACGTTCCCAGACGAACGTGTTTTGGCTGCCTCATATGATCGTATCCCTTGGTTCACAAATTTCTCTAACTATTTGGCGAGTGTTGTGGTACCTTTGGATTTGTCGTTTCACCAAAGGAGAAAATTCATGTCAGATGTGAATGAGTTTTTTTGGGAAGACCCATATTTGTTCTGTGTCGATGGGATTATTTATTGTTGTGGTCTTTCTTTTCAACTCAAGGTCGTGTTTGTTTCTCTGCAAGCTCAAGTCAAAGTGGATGGGACCATTTCAAGTAGAGCAAATTTTTCACACAAAGCAGTTGAGCAAGAGAATGATAAAGGAACAAGGTTCAAAGTGAATGGTCAGAGGATAAAACTCTTCTTGGGATAGCTGGAGGAAGTCAAATAGGTGATTGAATAAAGAGATCCTAATGAGTCTATGTAATCAAGGAGTCAGCGTCGTGTTGCAATGTTAAATCAACCGTTATTTAGGAGGCAACCCAAGATGTTTAGTTTAGTTATTTTTATTTGTTTTCTATTTTTAGTTTGAATTTTTAGGCTAGAATAGGTTAACTTAGGGTCAGTGTCAAAATAGTGTCAAGAAAAAGGAAAAGGAAGGTCTATTTTTTTTCTGCTTGTGCAGGAATGAAAGAAAAATTTAGAATAATTTATGTGCAAGAGGGTCCTACGAATAGGTCTTACGGGACATATGAAGTTTGATAGACCGTAGGCCCTATTCGCAGAACCCAAAATGTGGTAACATGATTGAGGACTTGTTTTATGGATCCCATCTATGAGTTGTAGTTCATTTGAAAAACCGAGATAGTGGCCGTAGAAACCTAAGTCCAAATACAGCTGCAGCTCTAGGTCTACGAGTGTACAATACAAATCCTAGAATTTTCTTGGTTTATAGTTGTACTCATAGACTCTTGGTATATTTAACTTTTTTCTAAGTGTTAAGATAGTCTATGGAAGCCTTCTACGGATCGTAGAAATTTCTATGGTCTATAGACGGGCTTTCGTGAACCATGTTCAGTAATATATCAACCTGACATGTGACCCTTTGTAATAAAACCTTTCAATTTATAATCCATCCACAATTTCTTTTCCTTCTCCAACCATTACAAACCCCTCATGTCACTTTCCTAATTGTTTCCCCTTCAATTTCTCTCATATTAAAGCTTTATTTTTCCATCATCATCTTCCTCCCCAAAAATCTCCATTCCTCTTCTCCAACCTCCAATTTCCAATTTTTTCATACGAAAACACCTAAATTCCTCCAAAAGTGTGCTCATTGGTTGCGGGTCAATGAAAGTAACAGAGAAACAAAGTCAAGTTCTCGTAAATTTCAATATGCTCACCCATCTTAAGATTCAAACATTAGTAAGGTATGTACCTTTTATTCTTATTTGTGTTGAAATTTTGAGTTAGAACTTGATTTAAGGTTGAGATTTGTTGAATTAAATTGTTTAAATCAACCCTAGGTATGATAGTTTGAGATGAGTGTGATTTTAATGTGGATAGTAGAGTCCCCGTACCAATACAATGAAAATATGGTTCAGGAGTTTTATGCTACATATGAAGCCATCGTTAAGAATTCGATGACAAAAAAGGCAAGGAGATAGCACAGTATCCTGTTTTAAGTACTAGGGTTAGGAAGTTTCAGTTGACATCTCAGAGCTGGCCATTAGTGATTTTTGCATGGTCCTAATTATTAGCTGATAGCATCGACAACCAAATTTATTATGAGATATAGCTTGTGCGTGATACAAAAGCGATGAAGGATTCCTCTCAGAATGGACTTCTAGATATATTGCAGAGCATTGAGTCAACGCAGATGGGTTACGTGGTTCTGGCCCATCCAAAAAGGCTACGCTGAACATCAATGCTAAATTTTTATGGTCAATCGTCTGTTCGTGTCTATACCCCACTATCGCAGGTAATCACTTGACTCATGACCGGGAGGTGATGGTTGCATGTCTCATGGTTGGACAAGAGATTGATTTTGATTGAGTGCTTATTGCAGAGATACATGAGCAAGCATTTCAGATTGCGATGGCTCTCCCCTTCTTTAGGCTTATCTTCCATTTATGCCAAGAGTTTATTGTTAAACTATTTAGGGTTATTGACCTTCTAATTCCGCTGACTCTGACACTAGATGTTGAGCTTATCCGGGATGAGGCAAACCTAGCTACACTACGATGAATATCATAGTTTGGCATGACATATATGTGGATAACCGACAGATTGAGAGGTTGCTACGAGGGATACCACTATTATTGAGCTCGTCAAGGAAACACATACTTCCTCATCTGCACTGGATGAGAGCACATCATGTGCTTCTACTGTATCAAGCCTCTCTAGTATATGAGTCATCATACTTCAATGATTAGAGGCTCAGATGGCTCAGTTCCTACAGAACCTTCGACCTTAGGTCCATACTATTGTTGAGGAGTCAGAGAAGATGATGTAAGATGTGATAGTGGAGCAGACTCAGGCTACCAAGTGGAGGATAGAAACAATTAAGTTATAGATTCTAGCCCAGCCCTAGACTATGCCAGTTGTAGATATTGAGGGTCTCAGACAAATCTTACTAGACAAAGGGATGATGTTGATACGTTTACTTCTGTAGCTACTTATGCACTTGGTCCTTCACCCACAAAGGTGGGAGATGAGTTTTTATTGGCATTATTGGTAAGGCATACCCTCTTCGTACGGCTGGAAAGCTAACACAAACTAATGCTGATATTTATGAGAGGGCTGAGGAGCGCAAAAGAATGAAAGAACAATGTGCACTTGAGGCAGATCATTAAGAGTCTAGGATTGATGAGAAGTTGAGATTGGAGAGATTTTGGTAGTTGGTTGTTGGTGTATTTGGATCGCCGAGCACTACTGATGGTGACCCTCAGATTTTTCTAGAGGGATCTACTGATGGCATCCCATAGGTTACTACAGAGGTGCACATTGATTCACCAGGGTCCCCACCAATGGACCCACATTCCCATCTTTAGTTTTTTGGAGCTTAGGGGCCACAAGTTTTTCTTCACCTTTCTTTCCTTGTTTTTAGTGCATTGGGGACATTGCACTGTATTTCATGTTGGTGTGGCGTGAATCTGTTAAGAGTGTAAATGGTGAGGTCTGAATAGCCCAAACACTCAAATCATGCCTTGGGGTTTTCTTGCATGTGTTATTTTCCCCTAATGACTATTTAATTTCTATTGAAGCAGTATGTTTTAGGATATTGATTGTAAGAGTAGACTAGAAACAAAAGCATGATGACAGTATTGCATGAAGTTGATATCCCTCCAAATTTTGTGTGTTTTATGCTATATATATGTTATTGATAAGTCAACTGTGTAGGAGATTTGTATGACATGATAGGAACCGATAGGATAACATGAATTAAGTTGAAGCATGAACTAGATACAATGATAATTTGATAGTGAAATGATGTGCAATGTATGTGTGAGATTATTTGTTCATTCATACAAGATGTGCCAATCTATAACTTTCCTCGATAATCTTTCTAGGATGATTTAACTGTTAATTAGGAAAAGATCACATGCCATTGTTGAAATTGAGTCCACTAAGCCTAAAATCAACTAACCAAATGGAAATGTTCCTTTCTATCCAAGTTGTTGAGCCAAAATTAGACAATTCTTTCAATTTACCTAATTCACCTTCCCCGTGATAATTGTTAACCTTTGTTTTGGCCCTGGTCCCTCTTGGACATCATCCACCTCAACTCAGACAAATATTCTAAGTTGTGGGTGGCTACTATAGAGGAAAACAAGGAAAGAAAGGGGTATGAAAATAATTATGTATTGAGAAAACTAAAATAAAAATTAAGATGGAGTGGAAGAAAAAGAAAATAAAAAGGTGAAGAAAAGTTTGAAACAATATTGAAAAGCAAGTCAAAGCCACACCCGATTTTTAATGAAAAAAATGAGAAAATAAAATAAAGGAGAAACTTGAATTGGTATTAAAAGAGGAAAATACCAAATGCAATATCAAGGAGATCCTAAAAGTCACTTAAAAACTAAAACCCCACACTTGACTCTGACCCTACATTACAAGCTAATAAAGTCCTATAGTGATCCTAATTTAATGATTTGAGAGTCTAAGTGTAGAAAATAAGGGCATGCGTATAGTAGTTTTCATGTACTGTACTGAAATCAATTATGAGAGTGAGCGTATACTGAGTCTGTGAACTTGAAATATATCAATATTTGTGTTAATAATGATATTTCTTTGCGCTAAGGTCACAAAGTACATGGTTGAAAAGTTGGTTTTTTTGTGAGTGTTATCGGTGTATGTTAATGTATCAATTGGTATGTCTATGTCATGAAATAATCCACATATGTTGGCTTGTTTTGAACGACAATGATTGCACTGTGTTTTAAAAATGGGGGATAGATTGTTGAGGGTAAGTCCATATGAATGCTTGATTTCTAGGTTTACTTTTGCATTGTGTCGTTTTTGTGTTAGTAGTGTCGCTTGAGGATAAGTGATGATTTTAAGTTGAGGGTGTTGATAACTGCAGATTTACAGTACTTAAAATGCTTTAAGCTTGGACTTTTGTATGTGTCTTAAGCATTTGTTAGTAGATTTGATGTTATTTTATCTATGCTTGCATGAAAGTAGGTTGTGACAGTCCAAGGATGGAAATTGAATGAAACAACTTGTTTTTGATGGACTACGAGTTGACCTACGAGTTGTAGTCCATGCTACGAGTCGTAGGATTAATGCATAGAAGACTATGAAGATGTTGCAGTTTGATTATGGCTAAGTTTGGGAAGACAGAAGCAGACTATGAGCCGTATAGTGATTTGTGATCCGAAGAAAGATTCAGAGAAGTTGTGTCCTACTACATTGGATGAAGAGTTTCCAAGATAGTCCGTACAAAAATCAACGAGTTGTAGTTCAAGACCATAGAAAGTGCCCAGATGGATTTGCAAGAAGCTGCATTTGTTGGCTTAAGTTTATGAGTCGTAGAGTGACCTACTGATAAGTCCAAACTTACACTTAAATTAAGAAGTATAAACGATCAATGTCAATTTATAGAACGTTGAGGTCGATCCCACAGAGAATTTACTCACAAAAATAGTTTCACTATCACTTTATTCAAATGTTGTTATTATTTCCTAAAGGAAGTAATTGCAAAATGTAAAATGGGTTTGGTTATAAGGTTCAGGTAACCAATATTGTAAAAATATTCAGATTAACACAATTAATATAATGTTAACTTCAAAGTTGTGGTGACTAATGAATGTAACCAAGGTTGTGTTTCCCATAATGTTACATCTAGTGTTGATTCATGAACGAGTTAAGGTAATTCATTCTTTGCAAATGACAGGCGAATTAGGTGTACCTAACACTTCTCAATCTTGTTAGATATATTTCCACTCAAATCCTCTCGGTCTTAGAGTGTTATTCGATTTTACCCTCAGATGGTTTAGTGCCAAAGTTCTCTTCTCTCTTCTCCCGAACTTTAACTCCAATTCAACAGTTTAACTTGACATTTTCCTAAGTATCAATTTTCTCTCGAACAATTGATAGATACAGGCAAGTTCTAAAGCATGCACTCATTAGAGAGAATGAATAACAAAAGTTAAGTTAAGTTCTACAAATATGAATCACATTCTACTCATTTTGCGATTCTAAACTCATACTTTAGTCATAGTTCCCACAACCCTAGCTGTGGTGTTTAGCCACTTATGCTTTCAACTGAATAAGTAAATATACGTAATGAATGCTTTAAGACAAATCACTGATGAAGATTTGCAAATTCAATGAACACATGATATTTAGAAAACCAAAATTAGACTTCAAATCTCGTTTCAATGTTAATCGTGAAAACACAAGTATAGAATAATAGGAAAGTAGTCGCTTGTTACAAATATGATGAGATAAACAAAAAATAAACCTAATTAATTAAAATAGTTTCACTAAAAGGAGTCCAACTCGAAGTAGGATTTACTTGTCGGGTAGTTTCACGAATGGCATGACGGTCCGTCATGAGCTTCACGGTCTGTGAAGCCTGATGTGGTCTGTACTTGGTCAACCAAAAATGTCTCTACAAGCCCTGTTCACTGAATATCCTTTACGGACTACATCACGATCCGTTATGAGGACCACTGCCTGTCTGGGCGTCTGTGCTATTTACTTGGCCAAATCAAAGTGTAAGTCCTCGAGGTCTTCTCACTGGAAATCCTTCACGGGCAGCATCACGGTTCTTCATGAGAACCATGGCCCGTCTAGGGATCGATGGTCTTCAAATGGAGTTTGGTCATCAATATCCACATTCCAGGCTCAACGCTTCATCACTAAGGGAAGTATGACGACCCGCCATGTTGACCACGACTCGTAATAGGCGCTGTTGTCTTCCTTGAGTCCATTCATCTTCGGCTTATTTTTCAATCTTTTCCACACACGTGAGAACCTGTCTAGACATTCAACAAACACATCAAATCTTACATAAATACACTCGATTCTAGTATTAATCCTTAGTTTCGAGCATCGAATGTTCCAAAATTTCACGAAACATCAACTCCTCAACTTAGAACCATTACTTGTCCTTAAGTGATGAGAATAACCAGACATTTAACGCTAAAACACCCAAACTACAATACTAGCATGCAACAGCCATCTCGACCACGACTTGTATCCAAAACCATCTATCTAACATGCAAGGATCAATGTATGACATCCCATTACTCACAGCCAACCATGCTTATGCTCGTTATCAGCCAACACAATTTTACTATGAAATGCATACATAGTGTCCTCACATCAAAGAAGTCTCTCACACATGATAATTGGGACTAAATACGATTCTCACACTCATAAAGAACTTCTAACCCTAAGAAAACAAGACCATAGGCTTGCCCTTGTTTTCTACGCTCTATCTTTCAAACAACTGGAATAGGATCACTAAAGGACTTTATAGGCTTGTAATATAGGCTCGGGCTAGGGAATGGAATATATGGTTTTGAGAGTGACTATTTTACCTTGGTTCTCCAAAGTTTAATTAGCATACAACTTTTATCCGCCCGATTCCATCTTCTCTCATTTCAGTACATCCCAACAGCCACACCATTTTTTTTTTGTTTTTTTAAATATTTTTTTAATTCTACCAGAATCTTTGAAACATGCACATTACTCCTAATCAATTGGGTACTTTGATTTTGTGCTTTAGAGCTGGCTGGGTGAACCTTATTTGTACACTTATTCCTTTCTACTCAGGGTGTGATCACCCTCAACTTAGGTTTTTGGCCTGAGTTGTTGCATCGTATCTTTGGAGACCAAAGGATATGATATCAACGGATAAGAACAAAATTACTTGGAAGGATCAAATAGGGTTCAAAGGTCATTCTTTCATTTGGTAGTTTATTTTTGGTTTTAACTGGGCTTAGCAAAAAGGGCCTAATGATCATCTCCTATCCAGTTATTTTTAGATTTTTGCAAGACTACTTGGGCAAGTTCTAGATTCTGCACCTAGTGAAAGGCTTCATGCAAACCTCACACACATATGACACATGTCTACATTTTTCAGTTTCTTAGTTAACCAACTTATGTTACAAGCTAGCAATGTTCAACATGTGAGTATCTAAGATGTCATACAAGGAGCCTAACCGTCAAATTTCATATTAAGGCCATATATGTTATCATTTCAAATAGAACAAAAGGCTCAAAACTTCGTTGTTGCATAGCTCAACACACAAAAACTTCACAATTTCATCAAAACACCAAAAAACACCAACACTTCACAATTTATCAGAACACAAAACAGAGCCAACCTCCATACAATCTAACAGCTCGATGGCAAGTTGCTCACCAACCCATCCCCAAACAAAATGACATTTCCCTCAAAGTAAATAAAGAAAAATAACACAGGGTTGTGAGGAGGGGTCATACCTATGGCGCACTAGGCGTCGGTAGTCGGAGCAGTGTTGACACTCTTATCCATGGGTACACTCATAGAAATATGCATTGGGTCGGGCTAACTACTGCTAACCGGGGCAGATACCACGCTACAAGAAGCACCAACTAACACCGCATCTTACCTTTGCTGCGCAAGTGCTTCTACTTCTCTTTATAGTTTTTGGGACTCTTTACGGGCTTTCTTGTGTTGCCTCATTTCCTCTTTGGAGAGGTTAGTCGGCTGCTTCTCATCAGACTCCCCAGATTTGTGCTTTCTCTTGCTGGATTTGTCTGTGGGCACCTCTCCCTAGAACTCATCAAGTACCTGAGAGGTAGGCGGCTCACTGAACAAGCTCATCAAAGACTAAGGCATAACCAGAGAGGGCACAGTGACCGACTTCTCAGCCAGTTTTTCTATCTCAACTACTTTCACCTTCAAATTTTCAACATTTACCGAAACTGCAATATGTAATTGATTGTGTACATGGACCTCCAGACCGTCCATCTTGTCTTTTAGAACTACAAACTCCTTCCGCATCTCATCATTCAGTCGCTTCTCTATAACTAACATATCTCGTTGTACTACCTGAGGTAGTTTGAGTACAATCTGTTTGACCATGGACCTTGTCTGTCGCTGATCTGTAACCAATCTCTCAAAGATGACGGTATGTATAGTAATGAAGGTACTGAGCGGCTAAAGTTGATAGTGGCGATGTATCAGCATCTGGTGTCGAAGTTGCATCCTGCTCACTACTGCCTACAACTCATGGCATGTCAAGTGGTATATGCAGTACCATTACTAGTGGTTCCACCGGTGCAAATTTGGCACCAAAGAGATGATTGGCAACATCTTTGATTTTGGATGCTGCGGTGACCCTTTGTGCCTCAGTCCATTTGTCTACTAGCTTATTAGGAGAAATATTGGAATGCAGACACAGTTTCCCTATCAAATAGGAAAATGGTAGATCGGCTCGCTCATTCAATGCTCTGTCCCTCAATTTTGTGGCGATGATACGGCCTACATTGATCGGGTAGCCAGCCATGAGGAAAGCGACCAGTGATGGAAACAAGGTATTATCATTTGTTCTAGGCCTCAACTGTACACGAAAAACAAACCAAACCTTAGTCGGGAATGACAGTGATGCCTTACTAATTAGCATTTGTGTCCTTGCTATCCATACTGCATTCTGACCCTCTAAAGCAATCAAACCATCCATCCACCGCATGACCCGCTCCCTAGAAGTCAGATCCTCCATCTCAGCCTCACTTATCACTCATGGTGCTTACCTTAAAAAATGTCAACTGAAGATGGTATTGTGTATTCTAGACCATGGAGCATCCTGTTAATTGTAGTTTCGGAGGTATCCACGGATTTTCCCCGAACCACGATTGAGTTAAGTGGACCCCATGTACTTGTAAATGCTTTCTGCCCCCGGTTAGTTGTTTCAGTATCTGCAGCAATGTTCGCTGATGTGGCTGCATAGGAGGCATAGAATTCTCTGGTAAGGTGGCAGGAGAACTCTCCAGGCGAGTTGTTCATCCACTAAAAGTGATGCCTTTGGAAAGTTCTGTAGATATCTGAAAATGCTTGGAGATCCGATTCCATGACTCTGGTTTCAGGTATGACTGGCTTTCGAACAAAACCACCCAACTTAGACACTATTCCATTCTTGAAGAATTCCACAGACCGGTTTATAGCCCACATGGAACGATAACAATCAATTACCTGTTGTCTCACCACCGGGTCAAATTCATGTAGGTGAACAAATTGGATCATCGCAGCCTCGATGCTGGCATTATCATCTTCATCATGGGTATCTACTTCTTCCTGTGCACCCGTTTCAGCTTCTTCTCCTACTTTAGGGGGAGGTGCAGCTACATTCTCCAGAGAGCCGCTAAAAAATTCTTTACCGCTACCAGAACCACTACCAAATTTTTCACCGCTTCTGGAACCACTACCAGATTCCTAACCACTCCTGGATCCACCACCTTCCTATTATGACTAGGAAGTAGTGTTCTGAAGAATGGCTCTCGTCATTCGTGATCTAGTAGCTCGAGGATAGTGCTCTTTGATCGTAGTATTGGCTTTGACCTCCGAGCTACTAGACTCCTCTGGATTTTCACTTTGATTCGGGGGTGGGGGTGGTGAGGTATATGGAGGTGCAGACTTTCTTTAGGGCCCCATAGTACCTGAGAAAAACCAAAACATAGTAATAATCGAACAAGTAAAATTACACACTAACGGGTACTCAGACTTCCCTTGTGTAAATACAACGCGACACCTTGCCTTAAGAATATCGTGACCCAATCTATCATTGGGAAGGGCCATATATTCAAAATGAAAAACTAAATTAACTACGAAGAAAAGAAAACTTTTTTTATACGGAGGTCAACACGGGCCGTGGTGGGTACCACGGTCCGTGGAGACCCTCGTGGACAAGAGGCTTTGCTTTGATTGGTTCACTAGTGATTCCATTTCTTTGCTAAGTGTGGACCACAAGAGGTTTCATGGCCCGTGACTCTCTTCACGGTCCGTGAAGTCCTTCATGGACTTACACTTAGGCCCTTTTTTAGTGACTTATCACTCTATATGCACATGATGTCAGATTTCTCAATTAGCAGCACAAAACCCCAAGTTTATGAGATATTTTCGTACATGAGTGCAAGTAATGTATCGACTCGCACTAACTATTATTCAAGTAAGAGCAATATTTACCTATTACAATCGGACCCACATACAAACAATTATCATTTCCCAATTTCAACATAGTTTACCGGCAAAACTCATATGGGTATACTTTACTTACACAATTTGGACACAAATTCACATTTAAATCATCATACATCACTAACCCTACAAAAAATCATCATACCCACAAAAACAAAACACCAATTTTAGCAAATTTCAACATACCAATCACAATTAGAATCTAACACACACTTCATGAAGAGCACTACGGTTTGTGGGGATGACCGTGAAGAGCTCCCCCACTTCCAGCTTCCAAGTCTTTTGGCCAACTTTTTCCTGCACATACCAATACACTGTGACACTATAAAAACAATGACAAATATGCTAAAATGTAAACTACCTATTACATTTACAATCTTGGGTTGCCTCCCAAGCAGTGCAAAATTTAACGTTGCGGCGTGATGCAGGTTACTTGATTACTCAGATTCGTCAAGCTTGCATTCCTCCACTATTTTCACTTCCTCTGGAACTCCTAAGTATGCCTTGATTCACTGACCATTATCTTTGAACCTCTCGCCTTTGTCATTCTGAAGCTCAAAATCAGCTGACTAAAATACCTGAGTCACCTTGAATGGTCCAAACCATTTGGATCTCAATTTCCAAGGAAATAGGCGAAGCCTGGAGTTGAAAAGTAGCACTAAGTCACCAGGACTGAAGGTCATTTCTCAATGTGATTATCATAATATAGCTTCATCCTTTCCTTATACAGTGCAAACCGCTCATAAGATCTCAAGCGGAATTCATCCATCTATTTAATCTGATCTAATCTCAGGTTTGTTGTTTCACTCCAACTGAGGTTCAACTTCTTTAGTGCCCAGAGTGCCTTATGCTCCAGCTCGATGGGCAAATGACATGCCTTACCAAACACTAATTGATATCGAGACATACCAATAGGTGTCTTGAAAGATGTCCGATATGCCCATAGAGCATCATCCAACTTTCTTGCCCAATCTGTACTGTTGGCATTTACTGTCTTTGTCAAAATCATTTTGATCTCATGATTCGACACCTGAACTTGGCCACTTATCTGTGGATGATATGGTGTTGCCACCTTGTGCTATTTTACCCCCCAAAAATAGCCAAAAGTGCACTGAACACTTTATTATAAAAATGGGAGCCTGTATCGCTGATAATCACTCTAGGTGTACCAACCCTTGAGAATATGTTCTTCTTGAGGAAACCAGCAACACTTTTACCATCATTTTTAGGTAGGGGGACTGCTTTAACTCATTTGGACACATAGTCCACTGACATCACTATGTACCTTTGCCCATAGGAGCTCACAAATGGTCCCATGAAGTCAACACCCCACACATAAAATAATTCCACCTCAAAAATAGGTGTCATTGGCAGTTCAAGCCGAGAAGAGATAGCTCCTAGTCTCTGGCACACATCACACCCCTTGACTAGATCAATTGAGTCCTGATGGATTGTAGGCCAGTAGTTCCCACTCTTGAGTACCTTGTGGGCAGTCTATGCACCCCCATGATGACCACCTACAAGAGAGGAGTGACACGCTTCTAAAATATGCAACATCTCAGCTTCAGGGATACATCGCCTGATGATGTTATCAGCACACACCCTGACAAATATGGATCATCCCAAAACTACTTTCCCATATCATGTAGGAATTTCTTTGTTTGCTGGAATGTTAGCACTTCAAGGATCAAATCGGTAACGATAAAATTAGCAAAGTAAGCAAACAAAGGAATGAGATCAAGAGGGGCGGCTAATACCTGCTCATCTAGGAATGAGTCATTTATGACTAACTCGAGTTTCGCCTTCTTCTCTGCCTCCAACCTAGACAGGTGATCAGCCACTTGATTTTCAGAACCCCTTTTGTCTATGACTTCGAAGTCAAATTCTTGAAGCAGCAGCACCCACGTTATCAATCCTGGTTTTGCATCTTTCTTAACCATTAGATATCGCAGTGCTGCATGATATGTGTGCATAATCACTATCACGACCCAGGGGTACCCGCTAGATGTAACAAGGTGTATAAGGCCCTGAGAAGCCTCATACAAGCCACTTAGCATATCTTCACATAAAGTAACAGAAAAAGGTGCAAAAAAATTTAAAACATTTCAACACAATCAAAGTCTTTCATAAAATGAGCGGAAGTTTAACATGATTGTTTCAAACCATCTAACATAACATATAAAAGATCTTGGGATGCAAACCATACAATAGTCCAACATGAAAAGAAAGCTATAAAGGAGAAAAAGGGTGATCCAATCCTTGAATGCTATGAGGACTCACCAAATATTTACTTCCTTGATCAACTAAGGACCTAGCAACAAGTGTGTGAATCAATATCGTTGGACCCTACATTTGATAAGAATGTAGGCAAGAGTATGTGTTAGTACAAGAATGTACTAAATATGATAGCTTGTATAACAACATAAACATAAGCATTAGTCAACATAGGACATAAGGAATAAGCACAATCAAGACATAATATGCATCATGATGAAAAAGGAATACTTCCTTCAGTAACCTAACTTATCTTTAGCAAAGACTTAGGTCATCCACTTCTAGTCAAGCTTACATCATGGAAGGCATATCTAGAACCACTCCAAGTCAAACATCTTCATAACATAATCATATTGTTCATACTCACTTTTAAAGACATGGGGATTCACTTCTATGCCTAGCTTATAAAGGCTAATGGGTATTCGCCTCTTGGCTTGCTTACTTTAAAAATTAAAATTATGGGTACTCTCCTCCATAATCACATCATATGACACGGGTACTCGCCTCCACATAATTTCATAAGGATCATGGGTACTCGCCTCCATGTCCACTCATCATAATAAGAATGTGGGGAATCACCTCTTGTTCAATTCTAAGAAGTATGGAAAATCACCACATATCCTTTCACATATGGAGGTCATGGGTGGTTGCCTCTAGCCTCATCATTCATTTAGCATTGTAGTCTAGATTTATTTTAGGTGAGAAATCCTTTCAACCTAGAATTATTCATGTGAGTAAACCTTTCAGATTCATACGATCATGCTTAGAAACCCATTATAGGAAGTATCCCTTCTATACTACAACATCAACAATCAATCATTCATAATCTAGGGTTTACTCTCAAGCAATTAACATAATACTCATCATATATGCTTTAATCTAAGAAATTCTAATCATAATTCATCCATCCTATAAGAAGATATCTAAACCCATAAAGTTTCCCTTCAAGGCATAAAACCCAATTTCATCAATTCTAAGTTATAAAGATGGAAAAGGCATGGGTACATGTAATTTCATCTTAAAAACATGTAGTTCTACCATAAACAATCATTACCCACTCAATTTGGGTTAACATTCATCACAACCCACAATATTGGAAAAAACCCTAACTAAAATTGGGGATTTAGACTTCACAATTGCAGAATTCTAGGGTAATCCATGGGAGGAAGGATCCGATGGATGAAAAGCCATCATACCTTAGTCACAAATCCCACCAAAAGCTTGAAGATTAGAGACTTGACCTTGACCCTAGCTTGTACTCTTTCTTGTTCTTCACGTTCTAGAGAGAGAATTATTTGAGAAGGAGATCGTTCTTGAGAGAATGACTTTAGTTGGAGAAAATTTGAGAATAGAATGCTTAAATACTTTACTAGGTTTAGAGTAAAACGACATAGTATTGTATGAAGAAAACTATGAAAAGATATTAAAGACCCTAACATAAAAACTACAGCTTTTCTCGCCTAAGCTCGCCAAGGGCACTTGGCGACTCACCCAATGGACCCTTGTATCACCTATATTTATAGTAGCTCACCCCATAGAGGCAGACTATTTGGCGATTGAAAAGTCCTCTTGGTGATGCGCCAATCTAAACGGCGATCCCCGACTTGGCTCGCCCAAATTTTCAGCAGCTTGGCCTTTGGGGCCAGTCCACTAGGCGACTGTGGAGCACTTGGCGGATCACCGAGTGACTTAGGAGACCACACTGCCCATCACCAAGTTGGCTTGGGAAAAAAATTATTTCCTGGGCCTCACGGGCTCTTTCCCTCTCCAATGGCTTGTTACCCCCACTTACGTATCCCTAGGTTAGCCTACTGGAATTCCGGGGTATTACATTATCGCCCCCTTGGGGACATTCGTCCTTGAATGACAGTTTTAGACACCTTTGGGAAGTATGGTCTCAATACTAGCAGCCCATCATGCATGCAGCTTATCTAAAAGCACATGACTAAGGAGAAACTTCATCTCCCAGCTACACTCATGCTCAACAGAATCTCATGGAGCTCCTATGCAATTCGTTCTCAAAAAGCATAGCTAACATGTTCATCATTTCATCTCATGAAGTCGATGGGTAACTCATACTCAATGCACAACAACATGAGGCAATTAAATCATAAAAGGTATTTTCTTTCAAGACTTGAGCTCTTTCATGAACATGAAATAAACAAGCAAATCATGGAAACACATAAGGCACATGACTTCAAACAAGAACAACACAATAGCAATTTACTACCTCATGCTAGATTAGGAGGAAAAAGATAAGGATACTGGGATATCGTATCGGCTTCGGCCTCCCAAGTAGCACCCTCAACTAGATGGTTTCTCCATAATTCTTTCACAAAAGCAACCTCTTTGTTCCTCAATTTAAGAAATTACCGGTCTAGATTCTCCACTAGAACTTCTTCATAGGAAGGTTCTCTTTCACTTCTATCCCTTATAGGGGGACTATGGATGTCGGATCTCCAACACGCTTTTTCAACATGGAGAAATGGAAAACCGGATACACTGATGCCAACTCATTTGGCAAGTCAAGCGCATATGCAACCTTACCAACACGTCCCACAATTTGGTATGGGCCTACAAAACGGGGACTAAGTTTCCCTTTCTTACCAAATCTCATCACACCCTTCATGGGTGAGTTTATCAAGTAAACCCAATCAATCACATCAAATTCAAGGTCTCTCCTTCTAACATCGACATAGGACTTTTGTCGACTTTGGCCGGTTCTCAACCTCTCTATAATGAGTCAAATCTTCTTTATAGCCACATGAACTTAATTCGGGCCTTATCAAGGCAACCTCACCCACCTCAAACCAACCTATAGGATATTTACACCTCGTACCATAAAGAGCCTCGAATGGAGCCATGCCAATACTAGAATGATAGCTATTATTATAGGCAAATTCAATCAAAGGCAAATGGTCATCCAAATTTCCCTTCAAATTAATCACGCAAGCCCTTAACATGTCTTCCAATGTTTGGATTTTTTGTATCACTTTCCCATCAGTTTGTGGATGAAAAGTCGTACTAAGCTTAACCTTAGTGCCAAGACCCTTTTGGAAAGACTTCCAAAAGTGAAAAGTAAACTGAGTACCTCTATCTGAGATAATGGACAATGGTACACCATGCAATCTTACCATTTCCCTCATATATAAATTAGCATAGTATTCCGCCACATAAGAAAGACGGGAATGAAATGAGTCGATTTTGTCATTCGGTCTACTATAACTCATATCGAATCATATTGGTGCCGAGTACGTGGCAACTCTACTATGAAGTGCATATTCAAATCTTCCCACTTCCAAGTAGAAATGTTGATGTCTTGGGATAAACCTCCCAGTTTTTTATGCTCAACCCTTACTTGTTGGCAATTTGGACACTTGACCATAAATCCCGCAATATCCTTCTTCATCCCATTCCACCAATAGATCTCTCGCAAGTCACGATACATCTGGATGGCTCCTGGGTGAATAGAATACAGAGAACTATAGGCTTCGATCAAGATTTGTTCCGTCAAGTCGTCCACATTTGGAACACATAAACGACCTTGGTATCTAAGTACCCCATCTCCCCCTTGGGAGAAAGCTTCAACAGAGTTTTTAAGTATCGCTTCCTTTAATTCTACCAAGGTCGGATCAAGACGTTGCTTTGTTTTTATATCCACCACAAAAGACGATTCTGACCCTTTATGGACCATGACACCACCCTTGGCAGAATCTACCAATCGAACACCCAATTGGGTCAATCTATGGACATCCCGAGCTAACTTTTTTTATCACCATCAATATGTGTGACACTACCCATTGATAGTCGACTAAGGGCATCCACTACTACATTCGCCTTACCGGGGTGATATAGGATACTCATATCATAGTCCTTCAACAACTCGAGCCACCTTCTTTGGCGAAGATTTAAGTCCTTTTGGGTAAACACACATTGTACACTTTTATGATCAGTGAAAACATCAACATGGACTCCATATAAGTAATGCCTCCAAATCATTAAGGAAAATACCACCATCGCTAATTCAAGGTCGTGAGTAGGATAGTTTTACTCATGGATTTTAAGTTGTCGTGAAGCATAGGCAAATCACCTTACCATTTTGCATAAGCATACATCCCAACCCAACTTTATAGGCGTCACAATATACCACAAAACCATTCGTTCCTTTCGGTAAAGTCAACATCGGAGCAGAAGTAAGTCTATCTTTCAACTCTTGAAAATTCTTCTCACAAGCATCCGACCATATAAACTTAGCCTTCTTTTGAGTCAAGGCCGTCAGAGGCAAAGCAAAAGAGGAAAACCCCTCAACAAACCTTCTATCATAACCGGACAAACCCAATATGCTTCTAATATCTATATGTGATAGAGGTCTAGGCCAACTCTTGACCGCATCCATGATCCACCTCAATACCCTTGCTTGAAACAATATGGCGTAAGAAGGCCACAGACCTTAACCAAAATTTACACTTGCTAAACTTCACAAAAAGTTGTTGGGCCTTGAGGATTTGCAATACGATCCTCAAATGGTCAATATGCTCATTCTCACTTCTTGAATAGATCAAA
>JAJOOP010000752.1:0-25291 GCA_029582705.1 Solanum chacoense
GTCCTGGGCTACACAATATAATTAAGATTGAGAGACGTACTTTGGTCCTGCGGACATTGTTGGACAGCTTGATGGAGTGCAGAACTCAGTGAGAGTGCCATACAACATATACACTTGGTTGAAAAAGTCAACAGCTGTACCAAAATTTGATGTACTATAACAAAATATTGGCCATTGAAATAACGAGACTTTGCAATTATTAATGATGAAATTTCTTACTATTTATAGCGAGCCACTCATGAAGATCTTCCCCAGGGGGTAGCCGCACTGCTTCCCTTAAGTTACCACTACCTAAGGTAATATCAATGTGTTTTCTAAGTTGCTCACCCTGCATTTCCATTTCCATATCCATATATAAATAAACACACAATTATACAAAAGTTTAAAACTAGTAGATGAGGGTTTCTTACCTTTGACATTTT
The DNA here is from genome assembly GCA_029582705.1 of Solanum chacoense. Classification (NCBI taxonomy): domain Eukaryota; kingdom Viridiplantae; phylum Streptophyta; class Magnoliopsida; order Solanales; family Solanaceae; genus Solanum; species Solanum chacoense. The sequence continues at coordinate 423 of JAJOOP010000752.1, forward strand.
TCATTAATTACTCTTCTAATCAAACCATTCACACCTAAAACTGAAAACCCAAAGAGCATATACAATGCATGTTGGGTTTTATAAGCAAAAATGTTAATAGAAAATGAAGAGTTGTGTAACTTTTATGAGGAATTGTGACTTTTATGAAGTATTGTAACTGTTATGAAGAGTTGTGACTTTTATAAAGAGTTACGACTTTCTGAAATATTGTGACTTTTTCAAAGGGTCGTGACCTTTCCGATAAGGCACAATAAACACATGTTCACACTACTCTTTGTTATCTATAAACAGAGGAGTTTCTCTTTTTTTCAACAATGAATTTTTTGAACTACTTCTTCTGCTTCACAAATAATTTCTAGTGTTCTTTACTGTTGTTAACTGGTTCCCTAACAGTGTGATTTTAGGTACTGATACACCTACCTCTAAATAAAAACAATTTCATAATGGGAGAATATAATATATTCTATTAAACTCGGATACTTGAGGGGAATGATTTTCTTAAAGACACACTATGCATTCAGTGGACTCAATTTTCTTCTTTGATGTTTCTTATCAAGTTCTCCAAAGGTATTGTTGTAAATATTTTAGTAGTAACAGATTAACAACAATTTCAAGGAAATTATGATTATTAACATTGAGGATGTGAAATTTCGAAGAAGTGTTATTTTATTTTATTCCTAGTCAACCAACATTTTCTGATTTGGAATGATACGTGATCTGCCTAGATATATTTTGCTACTATATATTTTAGTGGCAAATGGAGTTAAAAGATTGTGATCAATTTTACTGGCAAGGCTATTTGTGAAGGTTTTTTTTTTTATTTTAAAGATGGAATCATGAAACCACAACATTTTGTAGTGAAAACTGGCTAGTACCCCCTAAACTGGACTAAGTGAGTTGTATCACTTTCAAATTGTGCAAAGTTTGTCATTTATCATGAATTATTGTTGTCTTTGGGGATTAAAATTCTTGTGATTTTCTACTCCCGTTTGAAGAATAAACTTGTGTAGTTTTTTTATTCCGTGTTAAATTTGATTGTCGCTGATTTTTGGAGACTAAATCTCCTGAGGTTCTTCTCCTTTGGTTTGAATAAAATAAAAATTTCACCGAACAAACCATACTGTGCATTTGGTTCAAAGAATATAAAAATTTCACCAATTTATTAAACACTCTGTTTTAATGAATATTCTGACTTGAAAAGTATAACAACTTTGCTAGGAATGTTAAAGCTAAATGATTCGAAGAATATAAAAACTTCATCTTTAACTAGAAATAGTATTATTTTTCGTTTCTGGAGATTAAAATCTCTTGATTTTCTACTTCGTCTAAATTTGAAACTGATTTGAATCATAATAACTTCATCAGCATTCAAAGTTCATTTGGCTAATAATTTGAAAAATATAACAACTTCATCATTAACTAGAAACAAATTATATAAAGATATTAAGTCTTTATTGTTAGTATTTTAAATACTAAGTTATCTAACTAATTGTGATAGGAAAAAAAAGACTAAAGACATAAGGTCAGTGATTATGTATCTGTAATGGGTGCCTCTATAGATTGAAATTTGACATTTTGGAAAGATTATTAAAGGGAATTCAAGCACTAACAATTCTTTTGTAGAATATTATCTCCTAAAGATGCTTCATGCTGCCAATATATATTTTGATGGTATACAATTTGAAAATCGGAGAAAAATGAAATTTGTGAAAAAGTATTTTTAAATATTTAAAATTAGTTTTGAGATCATATTTAAAATATTGAGGTTCTTTGCTTGTGATAAAGACAAAATTGAACTTAATATCTAATTAAAAATTCGGAAGCACAAGATATGAAATTCAATGATATTTATTAGTACATGATATGGATAGTATAAAATCACCTAATTAAATATATACATGTTCAAAAAAGTTGTGTTCTTTTATGAAAAAGTGTGACTTAAAATGTTCTCATGTTTGTGTTGTAAAATAAATATTTTATTTAATGTTCTTATTGAACCCGATGAGACTATGTTCATGGGTAACTTTGCAATAACCAAAATTGAAGGTTATGAAAAGTTCTTTCTGAAAGGACATTTCATAAGGTACTAACTTATAACAATGTTTGTATTGACATGCAAAGTTGTAACAAGTAAAAATAAAATATTTATAGGAAAAGGTTACCTCATAGAGGGTCTTTTCCAGCTCAATATTTCTATTTCTTCTTACTTGCTTGAGTCAAGCCTTTTTATGTCATGAATGTATGGGATATGTCAATTACAAAACTTTGCAAAAATTGATCAACAGTTAAGTATTCTAAAAATTCTTATAAATTTGTTGAAAGGAATTCCAATTTCTTAGAGTTGATTCACACTAACATTTGTGATATGAAGTCAGCACCATCTCGTGGTGAAAAAAAATATTTCATAAATTTTATTGGCGATTGCACTAGGTACTGTTATGTGTATTTTCTGAACAGTAAGGATGAAGTAATAGAAGCATTTAGGCAATATAAAATTGAAGTTGAAAATCAATTAGATAAAAAGATAAAAATAATAAGAAGTGATAGGAGCGAAGAGTATGAATCTCCTTTTGGAGAAATATGTTTTGAAAATGAAATCATCCATCAAGTTATTACCCCCAGCTCACCTTAATCGAATGGAATTGCGGAAACAAAAAAATCAAACTTTGAAGGAAATGATGAATGTCTTACTTATAAGTTCAGGCTTACCACAAAGTTTGTGGGGGAAAGATATCCTTGCAACAAAGAGAATACTCGATAGAGTAACCCATAGCAATATAAAGTCTATTCCGTATGAGAAATGGAAAGGAAGAAAACTCAACTTGAAATATTTCAAAGTGTGAAGATGTCTAGCTAAAGTCTAAGTTTATATTCCCTAAATGGTCAAATTAATAAGACATTCGACTGTGGACTATTTTTTATTAGATATGCTACAAATAGTAAAACATGTCGCGTTTTGGTTCTTAAGTATGACCACCCGAATATTCATGATAATATTATAATTGAATTGGATAACACTGAGTTTTTTGAACACATTTATCCGTATAAAATAAGACTTGAGTTGTCTAGTGAACGGTCTAAATGACCTTGAAAAGAATCAAAAGAGAATTTACTTAATAAAGAGATTTCAAGGCGTAGTAAACGTCAAAAGACATCTAGTTCTTCTGAATCTAATTTTGTAACAGTTCTTCTTAAAATTAAGCCTCATATATTCAAAGAAGATGTGTCTTCTACGAACTCATCTTTTTGGAAAAAAACTGTCAATAGTAAGATTGATTTAATCTTGAGCAATCATACTTGGGAGAAGGTTGATCTTCTTCTCCGGAAAATAAACACTTTGGTTCAAAGTGGATCTTAAAAAAAAGAAGCCGATATAGCTATTCACAAATATAAAGTAAGACTTGTCGCCAAAAACATGAGACAAAAAAGTCTTGATTTTGATACATACTCATCAGTAACTAGGGTTACATCCATTCAGATATTAATTGCACTAGTTGCGGTATATGACTTTCAAATTCATCAAATGGATGTGAAAATAACTTCCTTAAATGGAGAATTGAAGGAAGAAATTTACATGAAATAACCCGAGGGCTTTGTGGTTCCTGGTAAAGAAAACAGAGTGTGCAAACTTGTTGAGTCACTTTATGGACTAAAACAAACACCTAAACAACGGAACGTGAATTCTGACCAAACCATGTTGAAAACTAAATTTAAGATTAATGAATGTAATAAATGTGTTTTCATTAAAGACACTCCAAATTACAAAGTCATTGTGTCTTTGTATGTTGATGACATGTTGATCATTAGTAGGGGCACTTCTCACATAAACTCTACAAAGTGTATAATAGAAAATAACTTTGATATGAAAAACTTTGGAGTTACAGATGTGACTTTAGGTAGTGATTCACAATTGGATTAGGTAAAAGTATTGAAAAGTTTGATGTATATCACCTAATTGTACGTGACCAAATATAGCATGTGCTTTTAGTAAAATGAGTAAACACTTGTTCACCTTTGTTGTCTATAAATAGAGGAGTTTTCTCTTATTTTTTCAACAATGAATTTTCTGAACTTTTTTTTCACAAATAAATTCTAGTGTTCTTTATTATCGTGAGTGATTTGCTGACCCCATGATTTTATGTAGTGATACAACAGAGAGTAAGACCATTCTATCTTGGGAGTATATATTCTATTAACCTCAGTTACTTCAGGGAAATAATTTTCTTAACGACACACTATGCATTGAGTGTGCTAAATTTTCTTCTTTGAGAAAAATATTTTCTATACTATTTTTGATCTATTTCAAATTCTATTTTCTTTGATCTAACTTTTTTTTTTATTTTAAAAATATTCTTTAAACTTTTTTGTATCTTACCAAGTTCTCCAAAACTACTGTTCCAAACATACCGATTAAGTCCATTTTTCTTTGAAAAGATTCTTGAGGAGAGTTGCCTGACTCATAGAAGTGAGGATCTAGTAGAGAGGGTCAATTATGACGGTGGCTGAGGAGGACTAGATATGTGAAAAACCAATGAATTTAAATCTCAAGGCATTCAAAAGAGGTGAACCCGAGAAGCTTTAAAGGAATTTGATTTAATACTCTTGTGTGTATTTTTTGGCCACCAATTTAGCATTCAACCCTTCAACTGATCCATAAGTTTTTTTTTGTCTTTATAGACTCAGTATTGATTTTCCTAGAGGAAGAGAGACTCAATCCCAAGTATAAAACCCTTGATAGGTTCAAGCAAAACTAGCTTGCCTATTCAATATCCGATTAAAAGAAGAATTGATTTTCATATACCTCTATTCCAACAGAAAATATTAGCCTTTATTTGTGAATTTAGGGTACTACTACCAATAAGGTTCGCTTCCATAAATAGACATACACATCATAAAACTAGAAAGGCATTTAATTACCGACCTTGCTTCCTGACGGAGCACTCTTTTTAGTACGAAAGGTCCTCTGATTCCTTAAACAACCACGCAAACAATAATTAATCAATCAACCAGAATTAATCAAATTCTGGTCAAATTTTCTGGCCAAAAGGATTTTTCCTATTAATAAACTCCATAGAAAACCCCATTAATTAAAAGAATAAGATAGAAAAGTATTATGCATAAATACAACAAATTAAAGGAATATATACCTGCTTCCAAGGCCAAACAAACTCATGATGGAATTTTGAGATTGTCAAGAAAAAGTTGTGTATATTTAAGAGAATTAGGAAGCGGGGAATAGACAAAATGTCTATGGCTGTATATGAATTTGAAAATTTTGTTGTTTTTCATTTGTCAGCGTCAAGCTTACCTGGCTGAATGCATTTTTGTCGTTTCTCAATGCATGCACGTTTGTACTATTGCATTAAGCTTACATGCCTCTATGCAATTTGATTCAACTTTGTTTTAGTGACATAATACAGTCTATGTGTGCATATATGTAGCCTCTAGGTTATGACAATTTCAAAATGTAACCAAATTATGATGGGTACATCAAAGTTTCGAACTCAAGCAAGTCAATTAAAAAGTGTTTTATTTCTTTTTATGAATTATTCTATATATAAGCCCTTCATCTCATATTATTTGTGCACATTATTAAAAATAGTTGTTCTAAATTACTTGTCAATTTACAAAATCAAGAGAAAATTAATTTTTTTCCCAATGTATCCTTATAACTATTTATTTTTAAAAATATAAATAAGTTTGTAAATTTGAATTCCCACAGACGACGTCATTTATTTCACAATTTTTTTTGTAAAGTTGCGAAAAACATTTTCTAAAGGATAAAATAGTAAAACTACTGTTCTTCTTTATGATTTTTGAAGGGGGTTCCAAAAGTAAAGTGGGAAAAAGTAATTAAGGGTGACAAAAAAGTTTCAAGACTAAAAAAAGGTAATATGTCTTAATTATTCTGTAGCTGTGACAATTTTAAGATTAGTGTTAATAACACTAATTTTAGAATCCTAAAGTTTTATTATTTACACAAAGATCATATCTTATCCATACTCACCCTCCCTCTCCCTTCCCCAGCCCTCCCCTTCCGTCTCTGCCACTATAGTCCCCACCCCTTCTGATGTTATTGTTGTCATCACTAATACCTTCTCCTCCACTATGGCCACCACCTCATCCTCCACCACAATCAGCACAATGTAATGATCTATCTCGATCGTTATGAGTAGGCCAAGAGTGAAATAAATTGGGTTAGAAAACTTTTTGGATAGTGACATAAATTTTTTTGACTATGCCAGTCTCAAATGAAATCTGGGCTAGGTTCCATATAAGGCCAACCAGGAATGGATAGGGTATAATTTTAGACTTGGTTGATATTTTCTTTTAGTAAAGACATTAAGAAATCCATAAGGCATTACGGAATTGAATTCGGGTAAGTAGAACTTCTAGAATTGATCTTGGCGAGGACGGCGTGTGCATATCACTATAGCGGTGTAAGTTCTGCTACAACTGTGTCACTATAATAGAGAAAGTTGAGATTTTATGTAGAAACATCCCCAAAACTTCCATATTTTTGCACTTTTGTTCTTGTGATTGGGAGGGGTGATTTTGGGAAATTGGCACTCATTTTCCATGAAATTCATCGGTAAAGGTAAGATTTTGAATCCCCAACTTTGTGAATTCATTATTAAGCCTTAAAGTCTAGTTGTTGCTATTGGGGGAAGGTTTTTACATGATTCCATGGTGGAAAAAGCCCTAAGTTTTAAAGATGATCTCATATTGTCCTGGGTTGGGATTCGTTGGTAATTCAGGTAATTAATAGGTCGTTGGTGTTTGATTGTTGCTTTTATTATTTGTTTTAGACCAAGAACAAGTCAAAGAACTTTTAAAAGGGAAAGTTTGGGTTCTTTAGAGTTCCTAGAGGCTGGATTCAAGGTAGGTGATGGTAATATATTTTCGATTTACATATGTATGCATCTCTACTACTTTGTAGTATCATTTGTGCAATGCATATTAGGAAATATATAGGGAGACATATAAAATGACATCATTTTGATAATTCATTTGATGGACTTGTGATTGTGGCTTATAGTTTTCAAGTGGTATTGTTCATTGTGTTTGTGACTATGCATGAGTATTTTTGATTATTGGTTGGCTCGGTTTCCATGTCTGTACACTAACTATGGATGCCTCGGTACCACCCTAGTACAGTAACTATGGATGGCTTGGGTACAACGCTCATACACTAATAGTTTGGGTTTTAGTTCTATGAAAGGACCATGTATGTGATTGTGCTTCCATAAGAGAATCAGGCATTTGCAATATGATCATGTGGGACATGCATATATGTATGATGGTTTCATGATAATTGTTGTTATATGTATTGCTTTTTGTTACTACTTTATGGTAAACTATTTACATTAAATCTTGAACTGGCTGTGTGATCCTATCAGTACATTGTGGTTTATGTACTAATACTATACCTATTCTTTTCTTTTGTGTATAGAGAATCTTCCAACGACTGGTCTAGACCTGAGTTAAGGGACATTTGACTTAAAATCCAAGGGTGAGCTACTCTTATAGGCTGCCATGGATTCTTCCACATGTTTTTTCCTTTCTTTCGGACGCTGACACTCTAGGCCTTTGGTCTATGTTTTAGTTTGGAAGTTGCATCATAGTCTTGACTATTTAGAGTCTTAGTATGATTAATTTCAGTTGTTAGTGGTTATTTTCTACATTAAATGTTTTTGGCTATCGATTGAGTTTACGGGGACTCAATTCTTATTTGTTTCTAAACTTTGTTTTGTATTTTATGATGAACTTGGTTTTATAAATGGTGTTTGGGTCTCTTTGTGGTTAGTAGTTGGTTCTCCCACCAGGTGGTTTAGTGTGGGTGTCAGTAATGATAGCCTGGATCGTGAGAAAATTTGTATTAGAAACCTAGGTTTTTTTGTCTCATCATACCAAAACGAGTCTAGTAGAGTCCTACGAAATGGTATGGAGAGGTCTGTACTTTTTTACAAGGGGCTACTGGAATTTAGGAATTTCTCTTTCTCTATTCTTTTGTGTTATAACTTGATTTACATTGGTATCCGGTGATCCAAATTCGTATCTAACTCTTTCACTCTTTTGTTCCCAGACTGTTGACACTTAACATAATGACACAAGGGTAGTAGCTCTAGTAGCAGAGCCAACAATTGAGCTCGTAGCAAGAGGCTGTGGCAGAAATAGAAAAAGAGGTAGGGGTAGGGGAAAGAGCAAAGGGAGGGAAACACCCACCAGAGGTGGAGCTTAGGATAAAAATGTACCAAGAGCAGCAACCTCACCTCCAACCCAGGATTTTGTAGAGGAAGAGGTTGAGATAGAAGTTGAGGATGATGTTGAACTAAAGGTGAGAACAAAATGTGTATTTGCATGTCTTCCCTATATGGATGAGGGGACTCTCCATCGGGTACTAGATTTTCTGAATGGGTTGGAAGGTATTGGATCCATCTCCACGACTCAAACTACTCAGATTCCGATCACTCAGACTTTTGCTTCTACTGTTCCTAAGGAAAATGTGAACTTGGGAATTAATGCTTTGTTACGTTCATTACTTGGCCTTGTGATGACTGGGTACTAAACATGAGATATTGCCCATCTTTTTTAAGCTTAGGATTCCAATGTTTCATAGTTTTGAGGGTGAGGATGCGTTTGAGTTCATCTTGGATTGCTATGAGAGGCAACATAAGTTAGGCCTTGCGCAACAACATGGGGTTGAATTTATGACTTATCATCTTCAAGGTGAGGCAAAGTAGTGGTGGAGAGCTTTTGTTGAATGCCAATCATCGATCTTGACATCATTGACTTGGGCACAATTTTATGCTTTATTCTTGGGGAAGTATGTGCCTCGAACCTTGAGATACAGGAAGAAGGATGAGTTCATGGCTCTTGAGCAGGGCAACATGAATGTAGTTTCTTATGATGCTAAGTTCAATACCTTGTCCCATTATGCTACACGGTTAGTGAGTTTGGACAAGGAGAAGATTCATTTGTTCGTCAAAGGATTCTGAGTTTCAAGTTTAGTATGTGCAAATAACCTCTATAGGTTGGAGTTTCAATGAGGTGACTAATTTCGTGAAGAAGGTAGAATGAGTTCAACATGTTTAACAGGACAATATATTGGTTAAGAAATGTAGGAATCGGGTAACTACAATGGTTCATACTCGAAGGGGCCGGTAAACAAGTATTTTAAAGTAATCCGATTAACTCAGTTATGCCCATTTCTACTAAAGGTCAACGGGCTTCTTATGCATCAGTCATCAAATCTTTACTTGACCATGGTTGTTTCTATAGTGGTGACTTTGGAAACTTTAAGAGGGAATGCCCTCAACGATAGATAGCTGGCTAGGTTTCGTGTAGACTAGAGGACTAGTTCCAATTGGTGGAGGTAATCATGGTAACGATGTCCACAAAGTGGCTGAGGAGGTTATCAGGGAGGCCATGTAGGCCAAGTTAATAGTAATGAGGGGAGAGGAGAAGCTCAACCCAAAAAAGGTATTGCCTATAATAATGAGAGTACTTAGTGTTACACGTTCCTGGGCAAACTAGAGGTAGGGACATCATACGATGTGATAGTAGGTACTATTCTTTTTTGTGACTTAAAAGCTACTGTTTGTTTGATCTGGATTCTACTTATTCTTATGTGTCTGTGAATTTTGTTCTAGGACTTGATTTGATTTGTGATACCCTTTATGCCCCTATCTATGTTGCTACCCTTGTTGGAGTGTTAGTAGCTACCCATGTGTATCATGATTGTTTTGTGTTGGTTATGGGGCTACAAACTTGGGTACATTTAGTCATATTAAATATGCTAGACTTTGATGGGATCTTGGGTATGACTTGGTTGTCCCCCATATTTTGTTGTGTTAAATTGTAATGCCAAAACAGTGACTCTATAGATCCCGTAGAGGGGAAGATTAGAGTGGGAAGGGTTGTACAGGCCCGAGGCATTAAATATCATATCTTTCCTTCGAGATAGAAAATTAGCAGAGCAGGGTGGTTTGCCCTAGTTGGCTCATATACGAAATGTTAGAACAGAGTCTCTTTGCATTCAACCTATCCCTGTGGTTATGGAATTTCGGAAGGTGTTTCCTATAGATCTTCCTACTATGCCTACGGATAGGGACATAGACTTCTGTATTGATTTGGAGCCTGACACTCACCCAATTTCTAGTCCTTCCTATCGCATGTCTTCGACAAAGTTGAGAGAGGTGAAGACTCAGCTTCACAAACTTCTTGATAAGGGATTTGTTCATCCTAGTGGCTGTCCTTAGGGTGCTTCTGTTTTGTTTGTAAAGAAGAAGGATAGAAGTTTGAGGATTTGTATATATTACCAACAATTAAATAAGGTTATCCCCTGAGTTTGTATAGATGATTTGTTTGACTAGTTGTTGGGGGCTTCTTTATTTTCTAAGATTAATTATAGGTAGGGGTACCATCAGTTAAAGATTAGACATGAATACATACCTATGGCAACTTTGACGACTTGATAATAGCATTATGAGTTCTTGGTGATGTCATTTGGGTTGAGTTATGCACCTGTGACATTTATGAGTTTGATGAATATGGTGTTTAATTCATCTCTGGATTGTTTTATTAGTGTGTTTGTAAATGATATCTAGATTTATTCCAAAGGAAAGGAGGAGCATGTAGAATATATCCGTATTGTTTTGGGTATCTTGGGGAAACATAAATTGTATGCTAAATTTTCTAAGTGTGAATTTTGGATACTCTTAGTTGCTTGTTTTGGGCATGTATTTTCGAAAGAAGGGGTGCTGGTAGACCCCCAAAAGATTGAGGCAATTAAGAATTGGGTTCGGCCTAGATCCGTGACGAGGTTAGAAGTTTTATGGGGCCTGCTAGCTACTGATTTTATGTTTCAAGAACACCTCATCCAATTCTAGGTGCTCAATGATCGTAAATCAATATAACACCCAACTAAATGAGTTGGGGTCGAATCCCATAGGGAGAGGTACATGTTTCAGATTCAATAGGGAAGTATAAATGCGGTCAAATGAGTCATAAGAATAAAACTTATTGAATAAAGATATCATTCGAATCCAGGGGGGACACGAATGTCAAATGGGGTTTTAGGTTTTGATTATCAACTACAAACAACAGTCACAAACAAATGGGGTTTTAGGTTTTGATTATCAACTACAAACAATAGTCACAAACAATAAGAATTAACAATATTGAGACGGATCCTTGGGACGTGATCGATTATAGGCTAATATAGACATATGGGTAATTGCAACTATTAGTAAATAGAAAGATATTAGTGAGTAGGCTAGGCTATAAGGGAGAGAATTTTCTCTCGAACAATTACCCCGAATCAAGTGATTTCTCTCGAACATCAACAAGCATGCAAATTAAGGGCAGCCCACACCTTAATCCATTCACTCTTTCGAGCTAAATGCCTAGGATTGGGTTTAGGATTTACTCTCTCTAGCTAAACCCAAATCAACCCACTACCCACAAACCATCAATCAAAAACTTTAGTTCTAAAACTTCTCTCTCGAGCAAGCTAAGAACACAAACATAGAACTACATTTACAGCTACAATTCTTAAGTTAAATCACAATTAATGATTGAACTCACTTTTAAATAGCATTTAAACTAACAATTAGCAATACCCTAAATCAGCCCATAATCATATAATCACACCCTAAGAATTGGGGTTTTAGCTAGACATCATAAAAAGGTAAAAACCGTTACCAAATTGGTTATCCATCAACTGGGTTAGAGTGATTTCGTCTTTACAATACTGTAATTTGATGAATCTCAAAGACCCACTTCCAATTTCTCAAAACTGAATTTCTTCAATCCCACCAAGCTAAGGAAAAACTCTCCACAAAAATTGTCACAAACGTCTAAAAATTATTTTCTAGGTTCAAAGATACTAAAATAAATGTTCAAAAATGTATTTATAGTCGCTGAAAATAAGCTACGAAAGCTCATTCGACGAAGTAAGTTGTGCTCGCCGAACCACTCGGCGAGCTGCCCTTTGGTCTCTTCCATTGCCCTTTCGCCTTGGTTTTTAGCATCCTCAAGGTCTGTGACTTTGGGCGATCTATCTTTGCTTCGCGGAATCACTCGGCGATCCGCCGAATACTCCCTTTCTTCGCCGACTTGGTTCTTTCCTTCAGAGCAGTACACTGGAACTTCAGGCGGTTTGATGAGCCACTCGGCGACACACCAATTGCTCTTGGCGATCCTCAGGCTCGCCCATCTTCACTTCTTCAGCCTATTTTGTTCCTTTCTGCATGTTAGTGTCCTTGCTTTGTTCCTCAATCCATATTCCTGAAAATCAAGGATTTAACATCAGTTATTTGAACAAAATAAGCATTTGAGAACACTAAATTTATACAAACAAAGTCCTAAATGAGTCCAAATCCAGGACTCATCAACACCCCCAACTTAAACTTTTGCTTGTCCTCAAGTAAAATTCAAGTTCAACAGTTCAAAAAGGATGTCTCAAAGTGCTACAAAAAACTCAATCATGAATGCACAAAACAAGACTCAACTTACTCATGCAAGGATCAATTGTGCACTCAAAGATTCAAGTTGTGACATACCATTATCAAAGATACTCAAGTTCACAATACTTGCTTCAAATGAAAGTTCAAACTTAAATAAGGTACTCAAAATTCCCTCACAACAAAGATGATTCCATATTCCCACATTATTCTTCAATAATTTAAAGTTCTGGAATCACATACGACTCTCATACTCACAAAGATGAACACATGCATGAATTCACCCATAGGTTTGCCCTTATTTTCCAATCAACATACGTTTCAGCTTACTCAAGATCAAAAAGGTCTTTTTAAGGCTTGTAACGGGGCTAAGTGTAAAGGTATGGTCAATTAGGCTCAATGGCTGCTACCCTCATGAAATGTGGTATGAACATCACTTTTCTTCCTTTTACTCATGCTCAAAATTCACCCCATTATTCAACTTCCAATGGACTACCGGATACCCCATTTTGTTTGCAACTTTCACAACTTTATTTCCCAACTTTTCCATTCTTTTTCTTTTTGTTTTTTTTTACATATGGAGGGTGATTACTAATGTTTCAAAGACACGTCATCCAATTCTAAGCGTCAACGATTGTTAATCAGTATATAACCCAACTAAATGAGTTTGGGTTGAATCCCACAGGGAGCGGTACATGTAAGATTCAATCGGGAAGTATGAACATGTTCAAATCAGTCATAGGAATAAAAATGATCGAATAAAAACATCATTCAAATCAGGGGGTGACACGAATTTTAAATGGGGGTTTTGGTTTTGATTATCAACTACAAACAACGGTACACAATGCGAAATAACAATAATGAGACGGGTTCTTGGAATGTGGTCGATTATAGGCTAATATAGACAAATGGGTAATTGCAATTATTAGTAAGTAGCTAGATATTAGTGAGTAAGCTAGGATATATAGGAGACAAACTTTCTTTTGAACAATTTACCCCCAATCAAGTTGATTTCTCTCGAACATCAACAAGCATGCAAAATAAGAACATCCCACACCTTAGTCCATTCACTCTCTTGAGCTGAATGTGTGGGATTGGGTTTAGGATTCACTCTCTCGAGCAGAACCTAGGTCAACCCAATACCCACTGACTATCAATCAAAAACCTTAGTTCTAAAACCTCTCTCTCGAGCAAGCTAAGAACACAAAGTCAGAACTACATTTGCAACTACAATTCTTAAATTAAACCATAATTAATGATTAAACTCACTTCTAAATAACATTTAAACTAACAATTAGCAATACCCAGAAACTAATCAACCCATAATCAAATAATCACACCCCAAGAATTAGGGTTTTAGTTAGACATCATAAAAGGTTAAAAACCGTTACCAAATTATTTATCCATCAACAGCGTAAGAGTAGATTCGTCCTTACAATGCTCCAATTCGAAGAATCTCAAAGACCCACTTTCACTTTCTCAAAAGTGAAAAATTTCAATTCTTCAAAGCTTAGGAAAAACTAGAGTAAACTTGTCTCACACTTCAAAACTTAAAAATAGATTAAAAAAATATATGAGCTAAGATACTAAACTAAATATTCAAAAATGTATTTATAGTAGCCAAAAATGTGTTGTGAAGAGACACTCAGTGAAGTAAGTCGGACTCGCCGAACCACTCAGCGGCCGCCCTTTGACTAATTTCATCGCCCTTCTACCTTGGCATTTAGCATCCTCAAGGTTCTGTAACTTTGGGCGATCTAATACTACATCGCGAAACTACTCGGCGTTTTGCCAACCGCTCCTTTATCTCGCCGACTTGTTTTCTTCCCTCGAGGTTTGGCACACTGGAACTTTAGGTGGTCTGTTGAGCCACTCGGCGACACATCGAGTCCTCTTGGTGATCGTCAGGCTCACCCTTCTTCATTTCTTCAACTTGTTTGTTTGTTTTTGCATGTTAGTGTCCTTGCTTTGTTCCTCAATCCATATACCTGAAAATCAAGGGTTTTACATCAGTTATTGGCACAAAATAAGCACTTGAGGACACTACTTCTATATAAACAAAGCCCTAAATGAGTCTGAATCTAGGACTCATCAGAGGGGTTCCATCTTTTTCAAGACCATGGCTCAAGGGGAATTCTTCACACTTCTTGATTTACCTTATCTTTTTCACCACTCCCCTAACTTAGGCTTTTGGCCTAAGTTGGCTATTCAAACGAACCACACTTCATGAGGATTATGGGTGAATTGATAAAGAGGGGCCACAATTGCTCAAGTTTCTTCCAAGAAAATGATAAGGCTAAAGGGGTTCAAGAAAGGTTCACACAACTCACAAGGTTGGCCAGAAAAAGAGGTATATTGTCAAATTGTTTCACTCATCCAAATCGTTGCCTAAGATCATTGCAAGAGCTTGCATCACTTAGTCAATCGGACCAATGGGGCAAATTCTAGGCGTTATCACACAAGGTTCAAAGTAAGCTCATCACACAAGGCATTGACACCAATATCAAACAAGACTCATTCGAGCTAGTGTGCAATGGTCATCACAAAAGACTCCATTCGATAACCGGCTAGTCATAATGAGATGCAAAAAGTTCACATATTGTCTATGCAACTTCATTTGGCCTCATCGTAGCGGCGCATTCATTTTTGTTCGATTAAGAGCACTATTTAAGTCATCAGTATTGATCATAACCGGTTCTCAAATTTGCACAAGAATAGCCACAATCAAACACACAAGGGGTGGCAAAAATTTTCAAAATTGGTCAAAAACCATTACCATTCAAAAGAAGGAGCCACAAGCTCAAATATCCACAAGATAGAATCAACACACAATATAAGAAACTAAAACCCAAATATATATATATATATATATATATATATATATATACACAAAATATAGTCACAAGAGGTAGGTATGGGAATACTTCACCCCACCATAAACAAAAAGAAGTTGTCCTCAAATGCAAAAAAAGTAATTAAAAGTCAATAAAATCAATAGAGAGGGAGGTAAAGAAAGATCATGTCTACGCACTCGCTCCATCCGTCGGGGTATCAATGCCCGGTGCAACACTTTGATCTTGGGCATCAATGCTCGGTGTAATAGAAACACTAGCTCCACTAGAGCCTGTCATGGACGTCTCTTGATAGCTAACTATACAATCGTCTCCTCTAAATCAGGAAGGTCTCTATAGATGGTCACCTTCTGAGAATCAAGCTGCTCCTCATCCATTTCCGCCTCTGACTCATCAGCTGCCACATTATCCATAGGCACATTTCTAATGGTGGCCGGAGGCATCTCAGAACTGGCCGGGGCATCCTGATCCTCAGCTGACTCAAAGAGAGAAGTGAAGTCTGTGGACTTCAGATAGTCCACATCCTTTTTCAAATTTGAAACCTCGGCTTTCAAAGCTGTCACCTCTGAAGTAACTCCCTATCCTCTGTCACAGATCTCTACTCTTGCTATGATATAATGAATCTACGTCTGAAGGGGTGTC
Source organism: Solanum chacoense (assembly GCA_029582705.1). NCBI lineage: Eukaryota > Viridiplantae > Streptophyta > Magnoliopsida > Solanales > Solanaceae > Solanum > Solanum chacoense. The sequence continues at coordinate 16,384 of JAJOOP010000752.1, forward strand.
AATGCAGCTAAGATGGCTCGCTCAATCATCCAAGGCACCTCGACCTCTAGCAGGGTAGCTCACATATCGACAGAATGGGCTAGGTGCCCCATCTTGAGGATTATGGCCTGAGTAATCCTGGTGGGCTGGGAAGCAGCAGAAAGACCAGGAGCCTGGGAAGAAATAGAAGTGGGTGTACCTGAAGTCTCAGAGGCTAGAGTAGGCAAGGAGGCCTCTGCAAGTATAGACTCAACATTAACCTCTAGGGATACATCCACCCGGCCTTTATGTGCCGGATATCGATGGAAGATGTGGGAGTGACCTCTATGTCCCTCATCTCGTCACGAGGAACTCCAGTACACCGACATAATTTTGTAATCAGGACTGTGAAGGGAAGGGATGTTTGGCGCTGTTTGGCCCTCATAGCCATCTCCTACTCAATAATGAGTCCCAAGTTGAGATGCTTCCTGGCGATGATCGATCCGAGACATGCCACCTTTGGGTGGCGGAGGACGGACTTATTATGTGAGGGCATGATAGAACTATTGATGAACCCAAACCAATACCAAGCTGCAATGTTCAAGTCCTTCTTCTCGATGGGAGCTCCCACCTCAATCAACCTCGGGTGGTGTCCGAAATGAGGGGAGCAAGCCAGCCCTTTAGGTCATTCAGGGTCTGAGCTGTAGCTAATCCCTCATAATCATGCTTAAACCCAGTAGCTCTGTCAAGTGCTGCATTGATACGATCATTGTTGCACCCCACCTCTTTCCCCTAGACCATAACGGACTTCACCGGTCTGAAGGCACTGTCCTTCTTCTTCCCTTGGGTACTATGTCACCGTACGTAGTGTGGAAATCACGAACCCAGGTAGGGATATATGGGCCTCGGGGCCTAGTGAGGATATCCAATCTGTGGAACCACTCCATCTATAGACAACTATTTCTCCTCAATAATTGTCCTCAATCCCTCGACTTTTAGCTTGTTGAGTAGCCAGGGATGAGGACATTGAACTGCTGGCATTGGAACCATCGTCTGTACCGGAGCTGGTACTGTATCAGCAGCAGAAGGGGTAGGCTCTGGGATCCTAGACGGATCCTAGCGAACAACGGCACAGACCTCAGTCCGCCTGGTTTATAGTGGCTGGTCATCCTCATGTTCTGAGAATGAGGAGTGAGAGTGAGCAAACTCCCCATCACTGCCAGAGTTGTGCTTCAGTCTCTCCGCCACGGCCGCTTTTCCTTTGCCTTTGTCTCCCTTTGGAGGTGTTTGCTTCCCCTTTTTAGAAGGAGCAGTTGCTCCCTCATTAATCATTTTGCCCCGTGCTCATTTTTGGAGCGGCATACCACTATCGTCCAAGTTGGTCCTAGCCATATCTGCATAACACACCAAAAAGAGTTAGAAATGATCCAAGAATCATGCAGAAAAAAGAGCTGAATCGATCAACGAGTCACCTAGTCACTTTAGCGAGCCAGATTAGGCTCGCCAAAAGAATTGGCTTTAAAATTTCCCAGACAAAAGATAGGTTGGCGATGTTTGGGGCCCTTCGGCAAATCGCCGACATCACTCGGTGAGCTTAGAATAGATCTATGAACGTTATAGTATGTTTTAGGGGTTAGAGGCGCATAAAGGGCAATTACAGGAGACTTTCTGTGAGTCACCGAGTGAAATCGGTGAGCTCCGGCTTCCTGCCAAAAGTTACAGACTCTATTCTAGCAAAAAAATGAAATTAAGGGCAATTAAGGAGGATGTTGGCGAACCGCCAAATGGTTCGGTGAGCTATGTCTAGCCAACGTGCCAAATTTCAACCCCATTTCCCAAAATCAAGCCCATAGCCCCCGTAAACAAAATCAAACCACGCACTTCATCAATTAAACTCAGACCCATACGACCCATACCTCTGGGGTACTTAGACTTCTCCCGGTTTGGCAAAAAATAGCCATTTGATGACTTTTTCCATTAAGAATGACGTCAAACGCTCCATCATTGGGAAAAGTATGTCATTTAGCACAATTGGGGTTACTCAGACTTCACCCGACTAGACCCAACAACAATGTAATGTAATCCAACAATTTATGATCAATTATAAAGCACGAAACTCTGGAAATCAACAATTTAGGCAATTTAACACAGTTACGAAACTACGATTGGCAAACTACCACACAGTTACGATTTTAGAGAAGACCCAACACACATCAATAAGAGTTAAACAATTGCATTCAAATTCAACAACTATTTAAAAGTTTGGGGTTCAAAAAATCAACCTTTAAGCCAAAATACGAGTTTGTAAAGCTAGGCGGCAATGTATTCAAACTCCGAGCATGAGATCAGCGACCAAGAAGCGATAAAAATGCAAAAATAAAGAAAATCTAGAGTACGGGTGTGATTTTATGAGGCTAAAATGAGGGAATATGAAAGAGTTTGAAATTTTGAACTTTTGGCCTTTTAAAACCTTTCAGTCTGCGCCCCTCGGCGATATTAGTCGTCCTCGCAGAACCACTCAGCGACACATCGAGTGATTACTTACCTCACCGAGTTTTACATGACCTCCAGTTAATTTAGGGGTTCTAATGACGGACAAATTCAAGTTCACCGACCTGTTCGGTGAGTCACCGACTCGTCCATAGGCCCGCCAAGTTTTAAAGACTCCAACCTGATATTTTATTTAGCCCAACAGCGGTCCAAGATGGGCTCATCGACCTCTTCAGCGAGTCACCGACTAGACTCTTTGCTCGCCAACATGTAATTTTCAAACTCATTCCACTTTTCTACCTACACAATTGACACCCATTATTCAAAATAAAAAAACGAAGAATCAAAAACTTGGGCTGCCTCCCAAGAAGCGCCTTAGTTATCGCCCTGGCACGACGCAAATACCCACTCAAGCTTAATTCTTGGGGTTTACCATAGTATCACTAGGCAACCCTTCTTGTTGTCTTGAGATGAGATGAGACGAAATATTGCCCATTTGGGTCTCCTGTAGTTTAATAGATATGTAATGAGAAGCAATCATCTGATTTAGCATTGAGATGTTCTCTATTATTTCTTTCAACACTCTGTCGTCTTCCTCGACTTTGTGGAGAATGCGTGAGAGTATCTCTTTTATCTATCCACCCTCATAATCCATAGTCTTTTTACACTCATGAGGAGAAATGTACCTATCTTTCTTTTTACACAGTACTTCAAATTCCATTATATTTTTGGCCAAGAGATCCAGCTAGGTCAACATTTTGGCTAAATTCTAGTCCCTCTCTTGCTCCTTGTTGGTCTTGGTCATGCGATCGAGGAGTTAGGATACTATTGCATAGGGTTGTCGCATTAGACCACTCGGGGAAAGTTGGCCAGCCACTTCAATGTTCTCAGGACCAAGACCTCTATAGAAAGAGTCTAGTAGCAACTTATCTAGGATTCCATGAGTTGGGCACTACAGAAATAATGTCTTAAATCTTAACCACAACTCATGGATTGTCTCACCCTCCAAGTGCTTGAAATCTAGGATGTTATCCCTAAGAATCATCATCTTTGAAGGTAGGTGGTCCACTTGGTTACCCTTTCTACCATATACACTCATTTCCTCTGTTTTAAACAGTAACACAAAAATGAAAACTAAAAGTAAGTAGATTCAACTATGACTAACAAGAATACAATTCAACTATACCAAAAGAATTTCAAACAACACCACTCCCCGGCAACGGTGCCATTTTGATTGTACGTTTCAAGCACACCTCATCCAATTCTAGGTGTTCAACGATTGTAAAGTAGTATAAAATCCAACTAAATGAGTTGGGGTCGAATTACACAGGGAGCGGTATGTGTTTCATATTCAATTGGGAAGTATAAATTCGGTCAAATAAGTCATAGGAATAAAAATTATTGAATAAAGTCATCATTCAATTCAAAGAGTGACACGAATGTCAAATGGGGGTTTTGTTTTTGATTATCAACTACAAACAACAGTCACAAACAATAAGAATTAACAATAATGAGATAGATTCTTAGGATGTGATCGATTATAGGCGTATATAGACATATGGGTAATTGCAACAATTAGTAAATAGCTAGATATTAGTGAGTAGGCTAAGGTATAAGGGAGATAATTTTCTATCGAACAATTACCACGAATCAAGTGATTTCTCTTGAACATCAACAAGCATGCAAATTAAGAGCAGCCCACACCTTAATCCATTCACTCTTTCGAGCTAAATGTGTGGGATTGGGTTTAGGATTTACTCTCTCGAGCTAAAACAAAATCAACCCAATACCCACAAACCATCAATCAAAAAATTTAATTCTAAATCTTTATCTTGAGCAACCTAAATGTAACGACCCTAAAAATGAACTAATGAAACTAGAGCCTAACGTGTGTGCGTTTGAGTTTGATGATGTTTGATGGTTTCTCGAGTAAAGGTTGAGGAATTTAGGGGTTAAATATCCGGGTATGAATCGCCAAGGACCACCCAAGGGGTCCTTGAGGAGGTCCCCAACACTGCCCAAAAGCTGTCAAAAATAGCTTGGTTCACGGAGGCAGATCACGCCTTTTAACCAGTCCCCGTAGGTCATGGGCGTGGGTTAGGAATTAGTCTAGGAAGGCTTGACCTTCATTTTTTATCCACATCTACCAACCACGGATGGACAACATGAGGCGTCAACCTATCCACAATCCGTGGATGGGGAGCCGTGGTTTGCACCTGGGTAATCTGGTTTGGCTCGGCAACTGTAGGGGTGAATTGGTTAATTCACCCCAAGTCCTAATAAGTTAGGGGACAATTATTTTATGTTTATTTAGTTATATTAAGGGTATTAAAAGTATTAAATACAATTTTAGACTTTATTATCATAAAACCCCAAATTCAAACTACCCTTCCCCTCCAATAGACTTTCTCTCGAACGTCCATAGAAGTTGAAGACTCCAAGCTTCCAAGGTCAATTTCTCCAAGGTTTTCAAGGTGATTTAGTGGGAAGAAATAGCAAGGTATGTTAGTCTTTATCCTTGTCTAATTTTCCTTTCAAGGAGCCAATTCAAAGGAGGTTTCAAATAATGAAAATCTAGATTTTCACTCAACCTCATGGGTTCTTTCAACAAACGTTTTCAAATGATAAATTATGATTTTATTGATGTTTAGTTGATGATTTAAGATGAAAATACTCTATGAACCCATGATTTCCCTCAATTCCTAAATTGTGCCTTTTGAAGTAGGTCTGTTGATCATGAATGAATGTTGATGGATTATACCTAATTTGATTTAGATTGTTGAATTGAATCACTATTTATGCCTAATCAAATTATTTAAAGATTTGTTGGTGATTTATGAACATGGTCTTGAAAGGTCAAGTGATGAACTAATTTCATGTTGAGTTAGAATTATGATTGAGCTATTGATCCACTTGAAAGGTGGAGGTGTTTACTTATTATGTACATTGTGATCATGGCCTTGAAGGCATAGTGTGAGTAATTTAAGTATTTTCATGATGTTGTATATGTGAATGTGATGTGAAGTATGTGTGTGATCTAAATGAATGAAAGATGTTCATGTTTAGAAGCTAATTGTGTTAGGATTGAATATTATCTCTCTATTAACACTTGAGGAATGAATGAATGAATGAAGTTCAATGTTAATGTTAATGAATGTTGAGTCTATTGAAAGGTTATCCTCGATTATACACTAATGAATGAAATGGGATTCCTAGATGAAAGGTTATTCTCATCTTTGAATCTATGAGCTTTCCAATGAATGAATGTGGGATGGGATGGATACTCATTCGGGAGTTGAGGCGGAGTATCTAGTAAAAATCCCTATATCCCATTTTAGTGAATATTGTCTATGGGATGGATGCCCAACTGGGCGTTAACGTGGGGTATCTAGTTGCAATCCTTTATCCCATAATGAACTAATGTAATGAATGTAATGTACTCCGTGGGGAATAATGCCAATCATTGAGTGGATATGGCTTGAGATGCGTGCTCATCCATGAGTTGAGGCGGGGTACTTAGGAGCAATCTCTTGAGATGGATGCTCATCCGTGAGTTGAGGCAGGGTATTTAGTAGCAATCTCCATATCCTATAAACTATATGCCCACATAGGTCTAGCTAGTGGAATCCACTTAAGCTAAAGAACAATGGTCCTACCTTAAGCAAGTAGGAATCCTTTATCCGGTGAGGGTGACACCAGGATTCTATGTCAAGCTCTCATGGTCTATGTCGGTTAAGGAATACCCCCACAATAATGTTAATGAACTATGTGTCACGCCCCAAACTCGAGGGGGGCAACTGGCTCCTAATTCCAAAACTCAGGCCCGAGTAGACCCTGCTGAACCATTTGCTACTAGCGTACGACAGGCACATGCAATCAAGAAAACAAACAAGTATATCTTGGCTTAAAACTAAGCCCTCGGCCGGCAAGGCCCCTGTCAACTGATCTATAAAAGAAATAGCTACTCCCATGAGATCATATAAATAAATAGCCAACAAGCATAGAAGTCCTGATTGGGCCGTCAAGGCCACCATGATATCTATACTAAAACTAAAATCAGGTATTTATCAATACAATACATCAAACAACTCACAAGCTTCAGCAAACCAACAACATAGGACAGTATGGCCATAACATATCTATACACCTCACACACTAGTCTACAAGCCTCTAAGAGTAGTAAAGATTAGTGGGAGAGGACCCCAGCTTACCCATAAAGATATATACAACAAAAGGTAACAAACCTCCCAACTATGGCAGCTCTGGAGGAAATGGGCTAGCCAACAGGATAAAAGTCAATCCTGCTGCTAAGGAGGTCTACTCGGTCGTCTGTCAGGACCTTCATGCATAAATGCAGCGCCCCCAAGTCAATGGGGCGTCAGTACAAAATGATGTACAAAGTATGAAAGGCAATAGACTATAATGAGGTATCCTGATATACTGGAATAATTTGATAAATAAATCAAGGATAAGATAAGTGTACTAACCTGCTCCTAAATCTAAACTTATAAAAAATAATAAAACAACAACCAAACCAAGCCCCCATAAGCTCGGCAGGTACAAACAGCACACAAAACCACCTACTCAGGCCCCCATAAGCCCGGAAGGTGCCACTCAGCCTATATACCCCTATCGGTAGTCCTCTAGCCCCGTAGGCAGTCACATAGCCCTCTTAAACATTAATATTGCCCCGTAAGCAGAACATATCCCTCTTAGGCATCAACATAGATTATAGACAACTCATAGCCCTCTTAGGTAACAACATGGCCCTATAGGAAGCACATAGCCTTCTTAGGCGTCAATATAGACCTGTAGGCAACTCATATCCCTTCTAGGCATCAATATAGCCCCATAGGCAACTCATAGCTCTTTTAGGCATCCATATAGCCCTGTAGGCAGAACATAGCCCTTCTAGGCATACATCATATTCCTGTAGCTAACCACAATAGCCCCAAGGTCAACAATAACAATCCAATCGCTAAAAGCGAGCAAGTTAGTTATAAGCAACCTATACAAATAGCCTCTGAGTCGTGTCCAACATAGGGACACTACTAACTAAAAAAGAATACCGACAAGGGAGGATTTTGTTAACTCGACCAGCCAACAATCAACAATCAACAATCACAGCTACCAGTATATCAAGGATAACAACCCAAATACATTGCTTCTAAGCTTTAAGGAACATGCCGTAAGTGGGGAATAGCCTTAACATTCCTTTTTTGCTAAAATCACGTGGCCTAATAACTTTGATCACAACCCCCCTAGATACTACAAGAAGGCAGGATCGTAATCAACACAAAAGAATAGAAGATACAACGAAAATCTGATAAAAGATATGTATTTTCATCGCAAATTGTTATTTGTGACTTATCAAAGCTAAAGTTGATGAAAAAAGGGTCTTACCTTGATTATAAGTATGTAATACACCTCAAAACTTTAAAGTATCCCCAAACCCCTTCTATCCACACACCAAAGTACGATATGCTAGGAAATTGATAAAACAAATTATACCATGATGATGAGCTCAACGCGTAGAAGAACTTTTGTTAAGGACTTAAGTCACGAAAATCAGTAACTTGGCTTGTCCTAGAAGTGGGTTTTGTAGGTTTTGTGAGTTTTCTGGTTCTTCACTAAGGAAAATGAAGGAAAAATGAAGAAATTTGAAGAATATGATATATATAAAGTTCCACCGACCTAGGGGACCCACCTCACCTACTTGCTTGCGCAATCTTGCAAAAAAGTAAATATCACTCCATTCTGAAGTCGTATGAACAAACGGGTTGATGCGTTGGAAACTAGACTCGTAGACCTTCGATTTCATAGGTCACGGGGACCATAACTCTTATTAGATTTGGAGAAAATGTTCGATACATTTGTACCAAATTTTAGACAAATCTTTAAAAAAGAATTTACGGTAACTTTCGCCAACTTTTATTTTGCCACCTACCTAACTTCAAAACTTGAGATACAACACTTGAACACTTAAACTATCACATAACACATCATTCTTAATTTATTACCCATTCTCCTGGTCTTTTCACGAAGATACGAGTTAATTTATACGTTTTGAAAAGATGGGGTGTTACATTCATCCCCCCTTAGAATCATTCGTCCTCGAATGAAAAATTTGAGTCACACGGTTCAGTCCTTAGGAGTTGCCAAAATTTAGGCAATGTATCCTTTGTAGATGTCACTATCCAAGAACCTTAAATGCAAAATTTCTAACCTAGGCATCTCACATGATGACATAAATTACTAAGCACTATAGCTCTACCATAACAGTGTGAGCAGATATACAATGACAACCACAATAATAATAAGCAATAGTATATATATATATATATATAAAAAAAAAAATCAAATAGGTATCTTACCTTACTTCCCTAATATAAACTGATATGCCATCACCCTAGGGTATGAAACAAGTGAGGATATTTGGACCTTATGCCATCCTCAGCTT
>JAJOOP010000753.1:0-22168 GCA_029582705.1 Solanum chacoense
TTCGTTTGATTTATTATCGTTGAGTGAGTTCGAGGTATAGGAAAATATGAGGTACCACTATTCTAATGAAGTAATTGTTTAATCCTAAGAGGGTATATTCCTTAACCTCGAGTACTTGAGCAAAACAATTGTGATGATGTAATAATTATGTTTTGGTTTAGTATATAAATTAGTATGTAATATTCCAATATATGAAGTTAACATGGTGTAGTCTAAATTCATTTGTTTTTGCTAACAATTTCTCTTGTGATGTAAACATATGATTCTGAATATCTTTTTCAAAATTTATTAAAATACTCACAAGTTAGAAAATTGTCACGATTAGTTTTTTTTAAGCTCAAGACAAAAGAATGGCTTTATTTATCAATGCTACTTATGTGATTTACATTGTCAGGAAGTTTACTTGAAAACAATTATTACTATATATACATTGCCCTTTTGTTTTACCGACTTACTATTTCTTAATATTTAAGTATTTTCGACGAAGGAAAGTCTATATGACTTGTAATAACCCAGTTGAAGATTGTATGAGTTTAATTTTCGTTGTAGTCTAAATTCATTTGTTTATGTCAACAATTTTCTTGTGATGTATATATATGCTTCTGAATATCTTTTTCTAAAATAATTAAACTTCTACAGAGTTAAAAAATTCTCACAATTTGTTTTTTTATGCCCAAGACAAAAGAATGATTTATTTTTCAATGCTAATTATGTGATTTAGATTATTAGGATATTTGCATCAAAATAGTTATTACTATATAAACATTGTCCTTTTGTTTTACTGATTTACTATTTCTTAATATTTTAGTATTTTCGACGAAAAAAATTCTATATGACTTGTAATAACCCAATTGAAGTTTGTATTAGTTTAATTTTTATTGTAGTCTAAATTCATTTGTTTTTTCTAACAATTTCTCTTGTGATGTAGATATATGTTTCTGAATATCTTTTTCCAAAATTATTAAACTTCACAAGAGTTAGAGAATTCTCACGATTTTTTTTATGCTCAAGACAAAAGATGACTTTATTTATCAATGCTACTTGTAATTTAGATTGTTAAGAAGTTTGCTTCAAAATAGTTAATACTATGTAAACATTGCCCTATTGTTTTACTAATTTACTATTTCTTAATATTGCAGTATTTTCGACAAAGAAAAGTTCATATGAATTCTAATAACACCATTTGAAGTTTGTATTAGTTTAATTTTATTATTTATTTAATAAATTATTTTTATGAGATAAATATTTTCATTAATGCAAAATATGCTTAGTTGAATAAATTGAAAATTGTTTACAAGTATATGAGTTATATCTTTGTTAGGTGTAAGATAAATAGATTATTATATATATGATTTCACATATAAAATTTATTCTTTAATTTTAAGTTTTAGTTTTTTTGATAAAAAAGGAAACATTTCTCAGTTAACTATGGACAGACATATAACTATCTTTGATTTATGTATAATGTCAATCGAGAAGTCAAATATAAGAGCATACAAAAAGAACATCATATATTATATTATAACTTATAAAATAAAAATTAATATACAAAGATAGTTCTAAAAAATAAAGTGCAGTTTTTCTCCACATTATCATGTGACATCTAAACAGATTAAGTGGAATACACGTGCAAAGCACATCTGGTTAGAAGATAAGAAAAGTACACAAAAAAATCGTCTATAAGGTAATATTACTGAGATGCGACTAATTACATGATTGAACCTCATGAAATTGAAATAAATATATACATTATTGCATTTAAGTAATCAAAATTTTATTTGATCATCTTCATAGGTTCATGTGAATAAGAGATATATATGACGATCCATATTGAGCATTCACAAAAAAATTTGCAATACTTTTTTGTGCAAAGCTTGTTATTCAAATATACGGTTCAATTTTCTGAATTGATAATCACATGCAACGCACGTGTCGAAAACCTTGCTACCTTAAAACCATTAACTCCTAACTTGAATGTTAAATTACTATAATATCCCTAACTTAAGTTTTGACTTTTTCGATGAGTTATGACTTTGCTGATAAGTTGTGACTTTTTTCAAAGGGTTGTGATTTTTCGATGGGTTGTGAATTTTCCAAAGAGTTTTGAATTTTCCAAAGATTTGTGACTTTTCCAAAGAGTTATGAATTTTTCAATAAGATCTGACTTTTGCAAAGGATTGTGACTTCTCGGAAAGGTCTTGACTTTTCAAAAAAAGTACAAAAAATAAATATTCATACTACCCTTTGTTGACTATAAATAGAGGGGTTTCCTCTTATTCTTCAACCACAAAACTCTTCTTCTTCTGGCATTTTAGAAAATTTATTGTTGTTGAGTGAGTTCGAAGTTTAGAGGAATATGAGGTACCACTATTCATATGAAGTAAATTGTTCTAACCTAAGAAGGTATATTCCTTAACCTCAAGTATTTGAGGAAAATAATTCTTCTGATACAATAACTATTTTTTTGCTTAATATATACACAACAAGTATCATCTATAAGGTAATATGAGTGAGATACGACTAATTACATGATTGAACCTCATCAAAATTGAAATAAATATATACATTATTTCATTTAACTAATAATTTTTTTCATTGATCATCTTCATAGTTTCGTGTTAATAAGAAATATATATATATGAGGATCCACATTGAATATTGACAAAAGAATTTGCAGTATTATTTTGTGCAAAGCTTATTATTTAAATCTTTGCTTAAATTTTCTGAATTGATAATCACGTGCAATGCACGTGTCAAAAAACTAATATATATATATATATATTGATGATCTTTCTTTTATTGTAAGAATTTGCAACATTTTATAGGAAAACACGTTCTCTTCCTTATAAATAATAGTCTTTCTCTTCCTCTCTGCATTTCAGGGGAAGTTTTGACATCTCAGGTGCTCTGGAATTTGCACCCGAGATGCTCAATAATTGTATCTAGGCTCATCCTCTTCGACAGTTAGACGTAAGATGTACGAGTTCTCATGACTATTGCCTCATACTCTTAAATTTGAAGTAGTTCTGCATGGGGATATCTAAGTTAGTCGATTAAACAATAATTGTCCACATAAAGAAGATATTGAAATATATTTCTTTGAAAATCAGAGAGAAAGGTCTACCTCTTTGAAAACTCTGTTGTGATAATCTCTGGTAAAACGTTCATAATTTTTATTTCGACATCTCAATGAGGCAAACGTGGTGGTGTTGGAAAGAAGACTCATAGAAATTTAATGTGATAGGTCATAAGTCGCCTAATTCATCATATGCTGAAAGATATCATTATTTGAACTTAACCTAAGTTTAATATTATATCAAAACTCAAACGGTAAGGAAGCCTTCAACTCAAATTTTCACTAGGGAATTCTTGTGACATTAATTCATCTCCAAATCTATTTGCACATTATATAATTAACCTTAACACGTACACAGAATTTTAGAATCACCTGATACGATCTTATACGCAAATGAAAAAAGGTTCGGGTCTTATGATAAATTTTAGGGGTGTTTCACCATCCACACAACCCCTCTTCTTGTTCTTATGAGTGTCTTAATCAACAGAACCATATGATGAAGAAAGCATATATAATGACCACTTTCAGTCGTCAAGACAATCAATGAACACAAAACAATTTTGAATTGTTATGGAACTCGACTATGTGAAGTCTATTGAAGCAAGACGTACATCAACCCAATTTATACTACGAAATTTAAACATAAAAGTTTAACAGTTGAATTAATAATAGAGATAAATTTGAATAACAATGTGAAATCAAACACAATTTTTCAAGATTTGGTTTTACATTGTGATGAGCAAAACTAAAAAGACATAATTCAAATAACGCTACTAGTATAGAGATCAACAATGGAAATGCAAGATTATAAAAATAGAAAGCATTATGTCTATTTTCTTGAGATAAAAAAAATTGATCAAAAATTACCCAATTTAGCCAAACAAATATGTTGTGAACGTAGTTGCACTATTATACATAGCAAACAAACAATTCACAGACTAGATTGCGGGTAGCAGCAGTAAAATTTTCTTTTAAATAGCTAATTAATCAAAGCCATTTTAGAGAGTAGTTGTCGAGACAAAAATATCTAGGCTTCCTACAATTTCTCAAGCTTTCATGTATAGCTCTATATCAATCACTTTGTTGCTGCTCCATTAAACACATCCATATATGTTTTGTCTCATGAGGTAAAATTATCCCCCTATGAAGTGCTTATTGTTCAATTTTGTAAGAACTTCCACAAGGCTAAAGACAACTCTACAAGTATATGAAAATAATATAGAAATTATAGACATACTTTGAGAATCACTGCACAGGGTTGTAGATGCAAGTATAATCATCTTCACATCATTTATAAGGGTTCTCATCACCAAATCTTTGATACGCATGAAATCCACCAGAGCATTATATTTTTCAGACCTACATATCATAGGAAATGTAAATCAATTTCTAGTAAAAACATTCCTTAGGAATGGTGCACTTCTACTTCAAAACACTTACGAAAAGGGATAAGTATTGCAAAGTAGAAGTGTGCCCTTTATTTGGAATGTTTTTACTAGAAATTGATTTGCATTTCCCATTATATTTAGGTGTGAGAAATATATTGTTCTGGTGGAGTTCATGTGTACCAAAGATTTGTTAAGGAGAACAGTTATAAATGATGTTGAGCTACTCATACTTTCATTTACAACCCTTTGCAGTGAATCTCAAAGTACGTTTATAATATCCAAATTTGTAACATCTCATAAATTGAAAGAACTAGAGAGAGATAGAATTAGAAAGAGTGATTTTTTGAAATAATAAAAATCTGGAAAATTGGTTAAATTAAGTTTGAGTTTATGGTCAACTTCAAACGACCATAACTCCTAGCTCAAGATGAGTTAGGTATTTTTCCATATATCGTAGGAAATATCTTGGAATAATCTTTCCAACGCCGCTGAGTTTGCGTTATTTCGAGTTTGTATGAGTTAGTTATGCCCATTGGAAGTTGGGTTGTTCAAATAAGGAAAGTCCAATCCAAATTTTAGAAAGGCATCATTATAGTTTCACCACCCAATTAAGTTAATTCATTTTTAGCAATTAAATTGGGGTTTAGACAATTGCTAATTTACGCTAGGGTTTTTGGAGAAATAACGCAAGAGGGGAAAAGAGGAGAAAGAGCAAAGTTCGTCGTTGTTCAAGGTTTAGGTTGTGGATTTTACAAGGGTTGATTGCTAAAGAGGTATGTGAGTCTTTCATAGCATTGGGTTCATTCACCCACGCGCCAATCATGTTTATTTTGGTGATGTTTATTCAAGAAAGTTGAAAGTTGATGAATCTTGAATGGTGTTCTTGAAATTAGCCTTTGTTCTTGGGTTAAGATTGAGAAGTTCCTTGATGTTAACATGTTGTTTCCTTGAGTTTCTTGTGTTTACATGTTGGGTATCTGAAAATAAAGAAAAATTGAGAAGGATAGTCGAGTTTGGGTGAATTGGGACTGGAAAAATGAAAGAAGGAAAAAGTCAGGCAAATCTGGTGCCCCAAGCCGCGTCGCGGACCTACTCCTCAGTTTTGAAAATTTCATCCTTGCGGAGCGGAGCGGTCACGGACCATTTTGCCTCAAAAAGTATTTTCGTGACCAAAATTTAAATACCTCTCCGTGTCGTGGACCTATCCTCAAACAATGATTTTTTAATCTTTTCTCATATTTAGCTATCTAAAAACACTCCTAAACATCATGAGATCTTTTCTATCACAAGTCACGATCCTTGAATCCATAATTCAATTCAAAGAAAATTAAGAGTCAAGTCAAGAGAAGTTCATAAAGTTTTGCAAAAGTCTTTTACAAATGTTTTAACTTTGTTTTAAAACTTGATTTTTGAGTTGAGTAAAGAGTAAAGTTTGAAGTGCATTTCTACAGAAGAGTATATCGAGACTATGTATTCCCAAAGAGTATATATTCACGTTTAAACAAGAAAGGAAACTGAGATTTCCAAAAGAGCCTTTGAGCTAGTTTTCAGTAAATAGTAAGAGTAAAAAGCTTTTTGTTTTAAAGGATTATTCGGGAACTAAGTATTCCCAAGACTTGAAATGTTTTCAAATTTGATCAAGAGAGCTTTTAAGCTAAGTTTTTGAGTAATTATCTCAAACCAAAGAAAGAGTTTTGTTTTTACAAACATATGAGCTAAGTATACTTTGAGAGTAGTATTGAGCACCGATATGGGGACGAGTTCTAGTTCATATAATCCACGTCTCCATAAACCAAGTAGCATCATGGGTAGTAAATGATCATAATTTTTAAATGAATCCTTAAGATGCTTTTAGCATAGACTAGTGGATCCACTTAGTTAAGAGTTCTATATGACAGCAAAGTATATGACAGTTCTAGCAACGTGGGCAAGACGCTATATCACCACTTAGGCTTAGAGTGCTGGTTATCGGTTAGAGAATCTCCCACATAAACTATATAACTTTATTATATGAGTAATGTTGAGTTTGTTATTGCATTTTATTTAAGTAACTAAGTTGTTTTCTACTATTTTAAAGGATTTCTATATATTGCATGTGTTTTATTGCTTTATATTGAGTTTAATTATTCACGAGTTGAGTAAAGCCAAGATAAGTGTTTCTTTCAGATTCATTTCAAGCATAAGTTATGTTTAGCATTCCAACTCGCATACTCATGCATTCAATGTACTGATGTCAGTTGGGCTGCATCATCTTATGATGCAGATGTAGGTAACCAGGATTAGCATCCAGTACCTCGTTGATCCAGTTGAGCACTCGGGAGGGTCAGTTGGTGAGCCTCATAGCTTTACGGAGGATCATTTTTATTGCTTTTAGTATTTTAGTCCATTAGGATGTCGTGGGTCCTGTCCCGATGTCCATCACAGTTATTTAGAGGCTTCATAGACAGTGTTAGTGATGTTAGTTCATGAGTCTTTACTTTTTCTTTTTCAGTTAAGTTGAGACTTGAGTTGCCACTTTGGCAGTGTGTTATTATAATACATTCTAAGTTATATTTTGAGCAGTTCAGTTTACTTTTTTTAAAAGTATGTATCTTGGGTAAAGCCTTCTGCTGTGTAAGTAAGCCAGGCCAAGGGTTCCCTTGGGGCCAACAATGGTTTTCCAGTGCCAGCCACATCTAGGACGTAGTGTCGGGGCGTGACAAACTTGGTATCATAGCACAGAGTTCAAGAGTCCTAGAGAGTCTATGAAGTTGTGTATCTAGTTATCGGTGTGAAGCGCGTCACATATATAAATAGGAGGCCACAACATTTAGGAATTTCTTCACTTCTTTCATACTCACTTCTTGCGATGGAGTGTATCTCTATAAAAGTAACTTTCTAACTTGTGCTTCTGCGTAACCAATTTTGAGCTGGCATATGGTTGAGAGTACCTTCATGAGGTTTTTCTTTCCTCGTAAGATTAGAGAAGAAAAAAGATGGTTGCTGACATGCGGAGAAGGATGAGTTTATTCGTCTGTCAAGTAAGAAAAGTAAGACAACCATGCTAATAGGTTACATGGGCACAACAAGGCTGAGGATTCATGTGCAACAAGTTGAGAAGGACCAAATTAAGGATATGGAAGAGTTTGAGAATAAGAGGGCTAAGAAAGACACCAGGGAATGAATCCGGGCAGCAAAAGAGTAGTACCGGTCTTCTTTCCAACATAAGCAGAAAGGACCTGTTTCATCATCTGCTAGTGCACCTGTACCAAGGAACAAATGTGAGTACAATAGTGAGAATTCCAAAACTTCAAAGCTAGACCTGCGCATTCGCAAGTTAGTAAGGCACAAAGGGGTAGTAAGACTCCTGCATGTGCTAAGTGTGGTAGAAGCCACTTAGGGGCGTTTCGTGATGATTCCACTAGTTACTTCAAGTGTGGCCAGAATTGTCATTTTATGAGAGAGTGTCCTAAGAGCAGACAAAGTAATGGTAATGAGGGTAATAGGGCCCAGACATCTTCAGTTGCTCCACCAGATAGGGCTGCATCTAGATGAGCTACTTCAAGGGCAGATGGAGAAGGAAACCATCTTTATGCTATCGCTAGTCACCGAGAGCAAGATGATTCACCAAATGTTGTCACTTGTATGATCCAAGTCTTTAATTTTAATATTCTTCCTGAGTAACTTCTTGAGCCCTTCGGTGTTTCTACCCTTGATGGTGAGTCCATTCTAGAAGAAAGAGTCTATCGTGATTGTTTCGTTTCCGTCAATAACAAAATTACCATGGCTGAGTTACTTGAGTTAGACATGGTAGATTTTGATGTCATTCTAGGTATGGACTGACTTCATGCCTGTTATGCATCAATAGATTGTAGAACTTGAGTTGTCAAGTTCCATTTTCCAATGAACCAGTAATAGAGTTGAAGAGCAGTTCAGCAGTGCCTAAGGGTTGTTGTATTTCGTACCTTAAGGCGAGAAAGCTAGTTTCTAAGGGGTGTGTCTATCACTTAGACCGAGTTAATGACTCTAGTGTTGAGATACCTCATATTTCGTTATTTCCTATAGTAAAAGAGTTTCCAGATGATCTACCCGGAGTCCCTTCTGAGAGAGAGATAGACTTTGGCATAGACATTCTTCCCGATGCTCGTTCCATATATATTCTACCATATAGAATGGTTCCAACAGAGTTGAAAGAGCTTAAAGAGTAGTTGATAATTCTTTTAGAGAAAGATTTCATTCGATTAATTATCTCAGTTGGGGTGCTCTGGTCCCATTTGTAAGAAAGAAAGATGGTTCCCTTAGGATGTGTGTAGATTACCATCAGTTGAACAAGGTTACCATCAAGAATAAGTATCATCTTCTGAGAATTGATGATCTTTTTTATTAGCTTCAGGGTGCTACTTGTTTCTCTAAGATAGACCTCAGATCTGGCAACCATTAGGTGAAAGTAAGGGAATGTAGTATTCCCAAGACAACATTCAAGACCCGCTGTGGTTATTATGAGTTCCTAGTCATGTCTTTGCCTTGACCAATGCACCTGCAACATTCATGGACCTTATGAATTGAGTTTTCAAACCTCATTTAGATATGTTTGTTATTGTCTTCATTGATGACATACTATGTTATTCGAGAAATGAAGAAGATCAAGCTAGTCATCTCAGAATAGTTCTCCAGACATTAAAAGATAGAGAGTTGTATGAAAAGTTCTCTAAGAGTGAGTTGTGGCTTGAATCTATGGTATTCTTAGGCCACATTGTGTCTAGAGAGGGAATTAAAGTTGATACTCAGAAAATAGAGGCAGTGCAGAATTTGCCTAAACCTACATCTCCAACTGATATTAGGACTTTCTTAGGTTTGTCTAGCTAATATAGAAGGTTCGTAGAGGGGTTCTCATCTATTTTGTCTCCTTTGACCAAGTTGACTCAGAAAACAATGAAGTTTCAATGGTCTGAAGCTGGTGAGAAAAGCTTTTAAGAATTGAAAAAGTGGTTGACTACTGCCCCAGTATTAACCTTACCAGAATGCACACGAGGCTTTGTTGTTTATTGTGAAGTGTCTAGATTTTGTTTGGGTTGTGTGTTAATGTAGAATGACAAAGGTATAGCTTATGCCTCCAGACAGTTAAAGGTTCATGAGAAGAATTACCCAACCCATGATCTAGAGTTGGTTGTCGTAGTATTTTCTTTGAAAATATGGCATCATTATCTCTGTGGTGTTCATGTGGATGTGTTCACCGATCACAAGAGTCTTCAGTATGGTTTTAGTTAGAAAGAGACTAATCTCAGACGAAGGAGGTGGTTAGAATTACGGAAAAATTATGACATGATTATTCTTTATCACCCAGGTAAGGCTAATGTTGTTGCTGATGCGTTGAGCAGCTTGTCTATCTGTAGTACCACCCATTTTGAGGAAGAGAAGAAAGAGCTAGCAAAAAATGTGCATAGACTTGCATCATTGGGAATTCGATTAATGAATTCCACAGAAGGAGGAATAGTGCTGACGAATGAGTTTGAATCATCATTAGTGTCAGAAGTAAACGATAAACAAGACCAAGATCCATTATTGATTGAATTAAGACAAGTGTTCATAAGCAAAAAGTGATGGCTTTTGAACAAAGAGGAGATATGTTTTGAGGTATCAAGGTAGATTGTGTGATGGATTTCAAGGGTAGTTGGGATGATCACCTATTTTTCAATAGGTTGCTTACAACCATATGCAAATCTCCTATTGGATGGCTTGAAGTTGGTGAAGCTGGGTTGATAAGACCAAATTTAGTACATCAAGCTATAGAGAAGGTGAAAGTGATTCAAGAGAGGTTGAAGATGGCGCAGAGTCATCAGAAATCCTACACTAATGTTAGGAGAAGGGAGTTAGAGTTTGAAGTAGATGATTAGGTGTATTTCAAGGTTTCACCCATGAAGGGAATTATGAGATTTGGTAAGAAGGGGAAACTTAGCCCCCGGTATATTGGACCTTAACGAATAGTCCAGAGGATTGGCAAAGTAGCTTATGAATTAGAGCTACCACATGAGTTAGCAACGGTTCATCCGGTATTTCACATTTCCATGTTGAAGAAATGCATGGGCAATCCTTATTTATCATATCAACCAAAGATACTGGGATCAAGGATTGCCTGTTTTATGAGGAGATCATGGTCAAATTCTAGATCACAAAGTTCGCAAGTTGAGAACAAAAGAGGTAGCATCAGTCAAAGTTCTTTGGAGGAACTAGTTTGTTGGGGAAGCTACATGAGAAGCTGAAGAAGATATGAAGAAGAGATATCCACATTTATTCGAATCTGGAGAAGTTCCAAATTAAGTTACTAATCCTTTTCTTGGCTTTAATTTATAAGTTGACATGTTGTATTTGCATTGCTTGTTGGGTGTTTTAGTTGAATGTTAGATGTTACACTCTTAGCCTAGTAATAATAATCTCATTCGAGGATGAATGTTCCCAAGGGGGAGATATTGTAACATCTCGCAAATTGAAAGAACTAGAAAGATCTAGAATTAGAAAGTGATTTTTGGAAATAATAAAAATCTGGAAAATTAGTCAAAGTTAAGTTAAGTTTGAGTTTTTGGTCAACTTTGAACAACCATAAAGCCTAGATCAGGATTATTTAGGTGTGTTTCCAGATATCGTAGGAAATATCTTGGAATAATCTTTCCAATGCCGCCGAGTTTGCGCGATTCCGAGTTCGTATGAGTGAGTTATGTCCATTGGAAGTTTGGTTGTTCAAATAAGGAAAGTCAAATCCGGATTTTAGAAAGGCATTATGGTCTTTTCACTACCCAAATAAGTTAATTCGTTTTTAGCAATTAAATTGGGTTATAAACTGAATTGATTCAGTTTAGACAGTTAGAAATTTATGCTACGATTCTTGGAGAAAGAACGCAAGAGGAGAAAACAGGAAAAAGAGCAAAGTTTGTCGTTCTTGAAGTTTAGCTTGTGGTTTTCGACAAGGGTTGATCCCTAAAGAGGTATGTGAGCCTTTCATAGCATTGGGTTCATTCACCCACGGGCCAATCAAGTTTATTTCAGCGAAGTTTGTTCTAGAACGTTCAAAGTTGATGAATCTTGAATGGTGTTCTTGAAATTGGCCTTTGTTCTTGGGTTAGGTTGAGATTGAGGAGTTCCTTGAGGTTAAGATGGTGTTTCCTTGATTTGTTTGAGTTAGTTTCTTGTGTTTACATGTTGGGTATCTGAAAATAAAGAAAAAATGAGAAGGGTAGTCGAGTTTGGGTGAATTGGGACTGCAAAATGAAAGATGAAAAAAGTCAGGCAAATCTGGTGCCCCAGGCCGCATCGCGAACCTGCCTCTCAGTTTCGAAAATTTCATCCTCACGTCGCAGAGCGGTCATGGACCATTCTGCCTCAAAAAGTATTTTCGCGACCAAAATTTAAATACTTCTCCACGTCGCAGACCTATCCTCAGACAGTGATATTTTGATCTTTTCTAATGTTTAGGTATCTAAAAAGAGTTCTAAATATCACGAGATATTTTCTATAACAAGTCACCATCCTTGAATCCATAATTCAATTAAAGGAAAATTAAGAGTCAAGTCAAGAGAAGTCAAGAGTCAAGTTAAGAGAAGTTCATAAAGTTTTTCAAAAATCTTTTACAAATGTTTTCACTTTGTTTGAAGACTTGAGTTTTTAGTTGAGTAAAGAGTAAAGTTTGAAGTTCATTTCTTCAAAAGAGTATATCTGGAGTATGTATTCCCAAAGAGTAAATGTTTTCACATTTAAACAAGAAAGGAAACTGAGATTTCCAAAAGAGCCTTTGATCTAGTTTTCAGTAAAGAGTAAGAGAAAAGTTCTTTTTTTCAAGGATTATTTGGGAACTAAGTATTCCCAAGAGTTGAAATGTTTTCAAATTTGATCAAGAAAGGAAACTGAGATTACCAAGAGAGCTTTTAAGCTAAAGCTTTTGAGTAATTATCTCAAACCAAAGAAATAGTTTTATTTTTACAAACATATGAGCTAAGTATATTTTGGGAGTAGTATTGAGCACCGATATGGGACGACTTTGAGTGCACATAACTCACGTCTCTATAAATCACGTAGCCATCATGGGTAGTAAATGATCATACTTTTTAGATGACTCCTTAATGTTCTTTTAGCATAGACTAGTGGATCCACTTAGTTCAGCATTTTATATGAAGGCAAAGTATAGGACAGTTTTGGCAGCGTGGGCAAGAATTTGTATCACCACTTAGGCTCAGAGTGGTGGTTGTCGGTTACAGAATCTCCCACAGAAACTATATTACTTTATTATATAAGTAAATTTGAGTTTGTTATAGGATTTTTCTTTAACGAACTAAGTTGTTTTCTAATATTTTAAAGGCTTTCTATATATTGCATGTGTTTTACTGCTTTATGTTGAGTTTAGTTATTCAGGAGTTGAGTAAAACCAAGGTAAGTGTTTCTTTCAGATTCTTTTCAAGCTTAAGTTATGTTTAGCATTCCAACTCGCATACTCATACATTCAATGTGTTTATGCCAGTTGGCCTGCATCATCTTATAATGCAGATGCAGGTAACCAAGATTAACATCCTGTGCCTCGTTGATCCAGTTCAGCACTCAGGGTCAGTTGGTGAGCCTACTAGCTTTTCGAAGGATCCTTTTTATTGCTTTTAGTAATTAAATTCATTAGGATGTTGTGGGTCTTGTCCCGACGTCCATCTCAGTTGTTTAGACTCTTCACAAACAAAGTTAGTGATGTTAGTTGATGAGTCTTTACTTTTCCTCTTCAGTTATGTTTAGACTTGAGTTGCCAGTTTGGCAGTGAATGTTATTATAATACATTCTAAGTTATATTTTGAGTAGTTCAGTTTACTTGTTTTAAAAATATTTATCTTCAGTAAAGTGTTCCACTTAGTAAGTAAGTCAGGCCAAGGGTTCTCGAGTGCCGTCCACTCTAGGGTGTAGGCCCAGGACATGACAAACATGGTTTCAGGGCACCGAGTTGAGGATTCCTAGGAAGTCTATGAAGCCGTGTCTGTAGAGTCCTAGTTATCAGTGTGAAGCATGCCACATCTACAATAATAGTGAAAAACACAAGTTATTTACTAATCAGTGTTTAAAATATCATAGATTAGCTTATTAAATCGTCAATCAAAGCATATGTGAGAAAACCTTTCTCGAAACCATGATTCCTTAATTTGTGATTAAATCCTTTCTAACTTTTTTGATGCTTTTCTTAAAGCAACCTAGATCATAAAACGTTTCTTTTCATAAATCATGCATAGCCTTTATGAAAACCTCATTTATAGATTCAAGCTTCTTCATAAGTTTATATATTTTAGGGTTCATAGTCAAATATCATGATCAATGCACGGGTCCATGTGAAATCAATTGGAAAGCATGTAATTAGGTCAAAGTTATCATAAGAAGATCAAAATCAGACAATTGAATCGAAACAATTAGAATTCATGAAGAAGGGAAAGAAAACCTAATCAATTTTGATGACATTGAACTTTGAAAATTGAGGATACTTGGGGGATCAATGGGTTAATGGAACCCCTTGATAAAACCCTACATACCTTGAGGATCATGTGTAACACCCCGACTTTCCAAAACGTCTAAATTAACTCGTATCTTCGTGGAAAGACAAGGAGGGTGAGTAATGAATTAAAAATGATGTGGTATGTCATATTTTTAGTGTTCAAGGGTTGTATCTCATGTGTTGAAGCTAAGTAAGTGAGAAAATAAAAGTTAGCGAAAGTTATTGTACGTTCCCTTTAAAAGATTTGTCTAAAATTTGGGTCAAATGTCTTGGACGTTTTCTCCAGATATATAAAGAGTTAGAAGACCTATTGCCCATTAAATCGAAGGCCTACGAGTTTAGTTTGCAACACATAAAACCCCGTATCAAATCGACATCAGAGCAAAAAGTTATGAAGGTTTTACAAGGGATTGCCGGGGTAAAATCCGGGTCGGGTCAAAAATATAGTATGTGGGCTTATTTAACGTTTTAAGCCATGAAAGCATTCCATTTCAGTTCCAAACCAGAGAGAAAGCTTAAGAGAGGGTTCCTATGGAGTTCTAGCATGATGAAGGTTAGTTTTTTACGATTTCTACCATTAAGCATTGCTCCCATGCCTAGAAAGGTAATCCCTACACGTGGCAATCATTTTTACCTTCTATTAGCTGCGTTTGGAGCTAGTTTTTGAAGATATAAATTTGTAGTTATTGGTGTTTCTTCAAGGTTTACACTTGGTTAACTAAGGTAAACATTTCGGGACCCTTTTATGGTTATTTTTATGAATTTTTACGGATGTTTCCACAAGTTGTAGAAATATGGCAAATCTGCCGATTTAAGTTTAATTATGAATTGTTTATAGGTGTGTACCAGCTGTGTATATATAGTTTTTGCGAAGCTTAGGACATAATGAACAACTTTTGTGAAGGAACTACGATCTTTCGAGCGTTCATTGGAAAGGTATGTTAAGGCTATTCCCTAGTTACGACATGTTTTCTTAAAGCTTAGGAGCAATGTAATTGGGTTGTTATCCTTGTTAAACTTGTAGACATTATTGTTGATTGTTGGCTGCTCGAGTTGATATAATCCTCCCTTATCGGGATTCTTATTTAGTTAGTAGCATCCCTATGTTGGACACGACTTAGAGGATGTTTGTATAGGTTTCTTATAACTAAATGGCTCACTTTTAGCGATTGGATTGTTATTATTGCCCTTGGGGCTATTTAGTTAGTTGTAGGAATGTGATATATGCCTAGAAGGGCTATGTTCTACCTACAAGGCTATACGGATGCCTAAAAGGGCTATGAGTTGCCTACAGGGCTATATTGATTACTAAGCAGGCTATGTGCTTCCTACAGGGCGATGTTGTTACCTAAGAGGGCTATGAGTTGTTTATAAGCTATGTTGATGCCTAAGAGAGCTATGTGCTGCATACGGGGCTATATTAATTCCTAAGAGGGCTATGTGACTACCTACGGGGTTAGGGGACTACCAGTAGGGGTATATAAGTTGATTGACACCTTCCGGTCTTATGAGGGCCTAAGTAGGTGGTCTTGTGTGTTTTTTGTACCTGCCGAGCTTATAGGGTCTTGGGTAGGTTGTTGTTTTATTATTTTTGATAAGTTTAGATTTAAGAGCAGGTCAGTACATTTATCTTATGCTTGATTTATTTATCAGATTATTCCAGTATATCAGGATACCTCCTCATAGTCTATTGCCTTTCATTCTCTGTACATTATTTTGTACTGACGCCCCATTGCCTTGGGGGTGCTGCATTCATGCATGTAGGTCCTGCTAGACAACCGAGTAGACCTCCTGAACAGCAGGATTGACTTTTATTCGGTTGACTAGCCCCTTTCCTCCGGAGCTGACAGAGTTGGGAGGTTTGTTACCTTTTGTTATATATATCTTTATGGGTAGGCTACGACCCTGTCCCACTAATATTTACTAATCTTAGAGGCTTGCATACTAGTGTGTGGGGTGTATAGCTACATTATGGCCATACTGGTTTATTTTGTTAGTTTGCTGAAGCTTGTGAACTGTTTCATGTATTGTATTGATATATAACTGCTTTTAGTTTTAGTATAGATATCATGGTGGCCTCGACATTCCAATCAGGACTTCTGTGCTAGTTGGCTATTTATTTATATGATCTCTTGGGGGTAGCTGTTTCTTTTATATATAAGTTGATAGGGGCCTTGCCGATCGAGGGCTTAGTTTTAAGCCGAGATATACTTGTTTGTTTTCTTGATTGTGTGTGGCTGCCATGCGCTAGTAGTAAATGGTTCAACAGGGTCGGCTCGGGCCTGAGTTTTGGCATTAGGAGCTAGTTGCGCCCCTCGAGTTTGGCGCGTGACATCAAGAACCAAAAGAAATGAAGGAATTGGAGTCCTAAAGCTTTAAACCCGAAGTGCTCTTCCCTGCTATTCAGAGAATTTGGAGTGGGTTAATGTGAATGATAATTGGGGATTTGAGTGAATGAGAGTGTTATAGAAAATGTTATGGGTGGAATGGTAGTTATAGAAAGAGTAGTTGAAAGACCTTCTAGATGAGGGCTTCATCCGACCCAATATCTCTCCATGGGGTGCTCTAGTGTTGATCTAGCGAAGGGATCTGAGTAGATTCTCAGAAAATTGATGCAGTGCAGCACTGGCCCAAACAGACCTCCCCAATAGATATAAAAAGCCTCCTGGGTTTGGCTGGTTATTACAGGAGATTTTCTGAAGGATTTTCCTCCATAGCTTCCCCACTGACCAAGTTGACTCTTAAAAAGGTCAAATTTCAGTAGTCAGATGAGTGTGAGAAAAGCTTTTCATAACTTAAGACTAGGTTAACTATTGCTCCTATCTTGACTCTACTAGATGGTTCAGACGGTTATGTTATTTATTATGCTGCATCCAGGGTCGTCCTAGGTTGTGTGTTGATGCAGCGAGGTAGAGTCATAGCTTATGCTTCTAGATAACTTAAGGTCCATGAGAAGAACTACCCGGCTTATGACCTAGAGCCTGTATCCGTATTTTTTTCCCTAAAGGTTTGGAGACACTACTTGTATGGTGTTCATGTTGACGTGTTCATAGATCATAAGAGCCTCTAGTATGTGTTCACCAGAAAGAGTGGAATCTTCGTTAGAGGAGATGGCTTCAATTCCTCAAGGACTATGATATGCTTGTGCTTTACCATCCTAGTAAGGCAAATGTAGTGGCTGATTCTCTCAGCAGGCTGTCTATGGGTAGTGTAGCACATGTTGAGAAAGAATGGAAAAAGTTAGCCAAAGATGTTCACCGACTTGCTCCCTTAGAAGTTCGCCTTACGAACAAATCAGATAGTAAGGTGATAGTTTAGAATGGGTTAGATTCCTCATTGGTAATGAGGGTTAAGGAAAAATAGGATAGTGATCATATATTACTTTAGTTGAACGGTGCAGTACATCAGCAGAAAGTTGAGGTTTTCTCCCATGGGGGAGTTGGTGTGTTTCATTACCAGGGTCATTTATGTGTTCCTAATGTGGGTGAGTTGAGGTATCAGATCCTTACAGAAGCTCATAACTCCTAGTATTCCATTCATCCAGGTGCCACTAAGATGTACCAAGATCTACGAGAAGTATTTTGGTGGAGCAACAAGAAGAGGGATGTAGCAGATTTTGTATCGAAGTGTCATAACTGTCAAGAGGTTAAGGGAGAACGTCAAAAACCTGGAGGTATGACTCAAGAGATTAACATTCCTACATGGAAGTGGGAAGTGATAAACATGGACTTCATTATGGATTTACCTCGTACTCTCAGAAAACATGACTCAAGTTAGGTGATAATGGACATAGTTACTAAGTCTGCTCACTTCTTGGCTGTCAAGACTAAAGATTCAGCAGAGGACTATGAAAAACTCTACATGTAGGAGATAGTCAGGTTGTGTGGGGTTCCCTTATATATCATCTCAGATAGAGGTCCTCAGTTTACCTCTCATTTTCTGTAATCGTTTTAGAAACATCTTGATACTCAGGTAAATCTCAGCACATCATTTCATCCACAGATAGATGGTTAGGCAGAACATACTATTTAGACCTTAGAGGACATGTTGAGAGCTTGTGTAATCGATTTCAACGGTAGTTGGGATGATCACCTACCTCTCATAGAGTTTGCCTATAATAATAACTTTCATTCAAGTATTCAGATGGCCCTATATGAGGCACTATATGGGTGTTGATGTAGGTCCCCGATTGGTTGGTTTGAAGTAGATGAAGAAGCATTGATTGGACCAGATTCAGTTCATGAGGTGATGGAGAAAGTTCAGTTCATTAGAGATAGACTAAAGATGCAGATGTGGGGAGAAGGGACTTAAAGTTCAAAATTGATGATTAGGTTTTCCTAAAGGTGTCACCTATGAAGGGGGTGATGATATTTGGCAACAAAGGGAAGCTCAATCCTAGATACGTAGGTCCTTATAGAATCCTGAAAATGGGTGGTAATATGGCTTATGAGTTAGAGTTTCCATCAGAAATCCCAATGGTTTATCCAGTCCTTCACATTTCCTTGTTGAAGAAGTGTGTGGGTGACCCGGCATCGATAGTACCATTAGAGAGTGTGGCTGTGAAAGATAATCTCACCTATGAAGAGGTGCCAGTTGAGATTGTTGACCGTTATGTTCGTAGGTTGAGAAATAAAGAAGTCGCTCCAGCGAAGGTTTTGTGGAGGAGTCAATCCGTAGAGGGAGCTACTTGGGAAGCTAAAGCATCCATGAAGGCCAAGTATCCTCACCTCTTTCCTTCCAATTCTGTTTCAGCTTGAGGTAATAGTTCCTCTCCAGTCTCTCAATTTACTTTTATGTAAATTTAGTCTCAGCATCTTTTCCCTTCAGTGGTTCTTGCATTTTTGCATAATTGCATGTTCTTAGAACTCAATTTAGTTAGATATCAGTTTCTAGTACCTAGTGGTAGGGATTGCAGCTCCTTCCCTCCACACTCAGATTTTTTAGAATTCATTCGAGGAAGAATGTTCCCGAGCGGAGATATTGTAACACCTAGGATTCGAGAAAGTATAAAAAAATGCAACTTTCCAGAATATAGTGTCAAAGACAACGGATACCACCCACGGAACGTAGGTGGAACCAAAGACGGTAGGTGGTGTCCATTGGTTCAATCTTGCACTTAGGGGAGTTTCAAAATCTAAAGATAACACCTACGACCGTGACCCACGGTCCGTTGATTGACCCACAGACCGTAGGTGGGGCCTCGTTGGGGTCCAATTTTTTATGCTATCTAATCCCACCAAAGGTCGACTAGTACGGTCCGTGGTTGGACCTACTGACCATAGATGAGGTTCAACATCCAATTAAAGGAAAATTAATGGTGGGTCAATATCAAACAGTCATATCTTTTAGCACAAAATGAATTAGGTAACCCGTGACCTATCAAATGGCAGACAATTGAATACTCTTTCCAATGCCACCGAGTTTGCTAAAATCCAAACTCAAAGTAAGAAGTTATGCTCATTTTAGTGAAGCCATGTTGGGAAGACCACGAACCACGACCAAAGTCGACGGTTGGTAATCCAAACGACGGACCGTGGACCCCTCTGTGGCTGGCCTTCGTCTGCTTTTGAGTCAGGGTTGTTTTGGTCTTTTCCCTGTGCATTAGGGCACTTAAACTACATCGTTTGATGGCTAAACAATGTCGTTTTACTAAGATAAGCCTAATAAACTAGTCAGACATACCAAAAACTCTCATTCTCCAAAAATCATCCAAATTAGAACGACCAGAAGAGAAAGAGGAGCCAGTCTCCTTCAAGAATAAGCAGTGGTGTTCTTCAAGTTTCAACCTTGAAATTCAAGGATTTCTCCGTAGATTTCATCACCAGGTATGTGGGATTTCATAAGTGGGTTCCTTTCATCCACTTGGTCTCTAGAATTCAGTTAGATCCTTGATTCTACATAGCTTGTTCAGACCTAGGGTCTGCAAAATCTTAGAGAATAGTTATAATTTCAATTGATATAGTATTCATAATCTCAATAACATGTTTTCTTTGAAGCGTTGCATAACTCCTAGTATAAAACTGAGAACCCTAGTTTGTCAAAATTCTCTTATTTCATAAATTATACATGCTAGGTTAGTTAAACATAAAACCATTCTCCAAATTTCGAATGCTACATTATCAGTTTATAAATGTTCCATTCTCAGATTGCATGTATGTATTTTGAGCTATTCAGTATTTTAGTGACATTTTTGTCATATACACATTTAGGTTGGAGTGGACTTAGCAGTGAGTTGGAGTAAAGTTCAACATACCCTCATAGTCCCAGAACTACATGCCCCCGTAGGAGTGTAAGTCCCCTCTGTTGGGTATCAAATTTAGTGATCATGCCAGTCATGCCTTAATACCCCTGGCAAGATGTATTGGGTCCTCTCGATAGGGCATATACATCGGACTCCATGTTTAGCTCAAATTGTTTATGTCGGTTAATAGCAGCTCCCACAGTCAAACTTCTAGCGCATTTGACCAAGTTTTCAATATATACTTCAGTATTCAGTTTAGCATGTGATGTTCATG
The DNA here is from genome assembly GCA_029582705.1 of Solanum chacoense. Taxonomy (NCBI): domain Eukaryota; kingdom Viridiplantae; phylum Streptophyta; class Magnoliopsida; order Solanales; family Solanaceae; genus Solanum; species Solanum chacoense. The sequence goes on from JAJOOP010000753.1 coordinate 20,467, forward strand.
ATTAGCACTTGGTTGTTGAATTGAGTTTAGCTTTTCAGTTATGTTTTCAATAATTACATTCTTACTCAATTTATGTCATTGCTCAATTATGATTTGTTCAGTTTATTTTTTTTTTCATCTTATTATCTATATCATTCATGATCACTACATTCCAAGTATTGGGGCATACTCTGCACTACATCCTTTCATGATCACTACATTCCAAGTATTGGGGCATACTCTGCACTACATCCTTTCATGATGTATGTTCATGTACTCATCATTGAGATCACGCTAAGATCGTTTCTTGGTATGCATTCAACAACTTCAGTGGTGAATCCTCATACTTCGAGGATTGTCACGACCTAGGGGTACCCTCTATATGTATAGTAATATGGCATATAGAACCTACAAGGACTCCATACAAGCCACTTAGCTCGCATAACATAAGAAATAGAAAAATAATAGTTAACAATTGTCTAAGTCCAAAACATTTTATAAAAGCAAAGCGGAAGTGTAATACACGTGTCTCATCATAGCCATCTAATACAACTAAATGAAATTAGGCCTAACCCATACATCATGTACAAAAGAAAAATACATGAAAGAAACTAAAACAATGAAAGTTCGTCCTCGAAGCATAAGGACTCACTAAAGCTGGGAAATATCAGAAGTCAACCTTTTGCCATGAAACGGATGACCCTGACTATCGGACCCTACATTTGAGAAAATGTAGGCAAGAGTATGCGTTAGTACAAAACAATGTACCAAATATGATCTCCACGAATAAAACATTTAACTCATGCTATAAAGGGACATTTTCATAATGTCACGACTGGGGGTTACCCCCTAGGAGCAACATGGCGCAATTGACCCCGAAGGGGTATCATACAAGCCCTTAGCATAATTATAACATAAAGACATAGAAAAATTGCGGAAAATTTAAAACTTTTACAGTAGATGTCAACTTCTTCTTCATAGATGAAAATAAGAATCTAGACTCGTCTCAATCACCATCTAGTACAATAGAGAGTACAAATAGGGTCAAATCCATTTAGATCAATAAAGTTTCAAAAGTAGAAGGTACAATAGAAACTACAAATGGGTAATCCGTCCTCGAACTTGAGGACTCACCAAGCTCAGGGAATAGTCAACCCAAGCTTTACTTGAAAGGAGAAGCGCATATCAACAACTAAAACCTACACTCATAGAATGTAGAAAATATGGGTTAGCAAAAATAATGTACTAAGTATGGAAGCCATGCACAAAATTCTTAAAACATGCATAAAAGGGACATTTAGTTGAAATCATGCCTTTATCATGTTTAGAAAACCATAATGCACATTATGAAGAAACATAGGTCAAACCAACATATAAGCAACCCAAAGCGATACTAGTGCAATGGAAAGGTAAGATCCCATAACCCTACCAAATGCTAAGTACCACATTTAGGTCACCAACCACATACATATCTTACTTTTCCTTATACATAACCAACATACATAAGTAAGGTGTCGTTTATGTTCATAACATGTAACAAGTGAAGTCAACCTTAAAATTGACACATACCTTATATACATAATCCATAAGTCATCATAACATAAGAGAACCTCACCATAACCCCTCTTAAAGTCTACTTGTGCAATGCATAAGTGAAGTCCCATACCCCCACTCATACTAAGTAGTACCTCTTAAGAAGTCATAATTAAAGTCCATGTTCTTA
>JAJOOP010000754.1:0-29260 GCA_029582705.1 Solanum chacoense
TCAAGGGTTGGTCCACTTGCCTAAGGTAGAACCAATTTGTTAGCTTAGATGGATCCACTACCTAACTTTCTTACGAGGCACGTAGTTATGGGATACAAATATTGCTACTAGAAACCCAAAACTCCACTAGGTAAAGGCTTCCATTTTATGAGACACACTTTGGGAAATCTAGACTATTCTAGGTGAGAGATCCCATGTTGGAAGGCCAAACTCAATTACGTGGGAACCTCCATCTCATTTCAATATCCACTCGGTGCTAGGCCTAAATCCCACAAAATAATCATTAAGTCTCTACTTTGACTCAACTTTATTGAAAGATGTTCTTGACAACCAATCCATGTTAATACCTCTTTTAGACCATGTGTGAGCAACTATCACCGACCATGACCTACCTACAAGGGATCTATAGCCTTAGGTTCAATTAGGTAAGAGAAGCCGTTCAACCCTAGAACCATTACTATGTGAGAACTCTTTCATGTTAATTTCATATTCATGCCTAATATCATGTCTAGAATCCTACATGAGACAAGGATATCATCATTACTCAAGTGATTCTGTCACTTCCTACCATCTATCATTCCTAAGGTGAATTAGGTAGGTAAAGATCTTTAATCACAACACTATTCATTAGCCTTCAATTCACATGTATATTTTACTCTCAAAGCCTTAACATCTATAGTTAATCATATTAGCTTTTCTCTAAAGTCCTAGTGATCAACATTCACAACTATGAGTGTTCATTCTTAATAACTCTACACCATAGAAGCATCTTATGAACCTAGATTACAAGGCATTCAATCACATTCTTCATTACTGGGTGATTCTAGCCACAAGTTATCCTAAAGGTTCAACTTCAACTTTACAAGTCAAGATTCATCATATATATTTGAGTCTAGTTCAATTCATGTCTATGTATTCCTAATCTAGAGCAACTACTACTCATGACATTGATTTAAGAAAATCACCTATGAACCTTCAATTTCACCTCTAGTGGCGTAAACCCACAAAATATGAAATTCATCAAATAAACTAGGGTTTACCATAGAAATCACATGAATTCACCATAATATCATAATTTAATGATAATACAAAAATCATAATTAGGTATTATCCACTAGATTGGAATCATACCTAAACACTACCCACAAAGTAGGAAGAAACCCTAGCTAGAGTTGGGTTTTGACTTTACAATTGGGGGAAAACCTAGGGGGCTCTATAGGGGGAAGAACCCATATATGAATAAGATAACATAACTTGATTCAAAGCTCTACCCAAGCTTGCATCAATGGGGGAAAATCTGCCCTAACTTCGTTTCTTCTTCTTCTTCTTCTTCTTCTTCTTCTTCTTCTTCTTCTTCTTCTTCTTCTTCTTCTCCTTTTTCTTCTTATTCACTTCTAGAGAGAATTATTTGGAGAGAATTTGGGTCCTTTGAAGAATGAGTTAATTTATTTAGTTAGGGGCCTATTAGGGTTCTGTAGGTGGTTTAATAACTAACTAACCGACCTCCCTTAACCCCTAACTATATACTAATTAACCCCTAAACCCCTAACCTAAAACCTAAAACTTAAAAACTGCCCCCATTCACAAAACCCCCACCCACAGGCTGTGGGTGGGTCCACGAACTGTACTGCACCTTCGTAGGTGAGATACAATGGCTAAAAATTGCAGGAAAACTCAGGCCTTGACCCCCGACCCTAACCCACGGGGTGTGGGTCCATCTACGGCCAGTAGGTGGCATCCGTAGGTGCTGCCAATTTGACAACTTTTGGGGCTGTTTTGAGGTCCTCCTCAAGGAGCCCTTGGGTGGTCCTTGGGGGGTCGTACCTCGACGTTTATCCCTTAAACCTTCCATTCTAAGTACGAGAATCATTTTTGTGATTTTTAATCCTCATGCCACACTCTAAAACTCTTACGAAAAGGTCTAGAACTCTCTAGTTTTTGGGGAATAATAATATCTCCCCTTTGGGATCATTCATCCTCGAATGAAGATTCTAAACACTTCTTAAAGTAAAATCTCTAGACTAGTTGCCCATCATGCATGCAAGATATATAATGCACACAACCAAGCAAGAAAACTTCAATTCCAAACTAAAAATATTCAATGCAACACAAGGGAGTAGGAACTACTTCTACCAACCCAAAATGCATGAAATTCTCTATCTTCTCTTTTTTAAGGAGGAACTAACATCTCCTAGCTAAAACATGCTCAATACACACTCATGGAGCCTAAATGCAATTTACTCTCAAAAAATATTTATACAAGGAGGAATCTTTCAACTCCAAACTAAGGCATGCTCATGTATTCATCTCATGAAGTCTATATGCAAATCTACTCAATGCACTACAACATGAGGCAAAAACAATGCATACAAGTCATTTTTAGCGAGACCTAATCTTTTTCCTGAACATGCATACAAGGAAATCATGGCAACAAACACACTATAACCTTGCTAGATAGGCACACTATCTCCCCCTTGGGAGTAAGCCCACACAAACTCTTCTAAACATCATTCTTACTAAAGACACCTTACAAGTCTAGCATATCAAGCCACAAAAGACCAAACAATACCGAAATCAAATAAAGCATGAAAACATACCGGTAACCACATAAGGAGGTTACTCTTGATCACCACTAGTTTGGAGAACTTAGAACCTATACTTACCTGGGAGCATTAGGATACGGGCCCCTAAGAGAGGCTTGCTTGGCCTCTCTACCTCTAGCCCTAAGGATTGGAAAATCTCTCTTCTTGTGACCGTCATTACCAGAACCATAACACCCTTCCTTTCCAGCTAGACACTCACCATAATGCTTTCTTCCACACTTGGATCAAGTAGGCTTAAGCAACACATATTCACTATTACTACCTCTTAGAGGCTTAGGTTTAGACACTCTCTCTTGGTTGGAAAGTTTTTGTTGGGTCCTAGGTTGACCATATCCATCGGATCTAGCATTGGAGAAATCCTCAACACCGGTCTTAGCCCTTTTTACCTCTTTATTCTTATCTTGGAGTTTCTCATCCTCCATTTGTTGGGCATACACCATAATATGTGAGATATCCATATCATGAAGGAGCATTTTCGTATGACATTCTTTTATAACCACCTCGGATATACCCGTTACATACCTACTCATTTCATCCCTCAAATTCGACACCAAAGACGGAGCATACTTGGACAACTTAGTGAATTTTAGAGAATATTCTTGAACACTCATACCTCTTTAATGAAGGTTGATAAATTCTTCTACCTTAATTTCCCTCATCTCTCGGGGAAATAACTTATCATGACATCTTTCTCGCCTCCTAATTTATGGGACCCACTTCTACCGGCTTATTCCTCTTACATTGAGTATACCATACTTGGGCCACATCCTTCAATTGGTAAGCGGCTAGCTCCGCTTTCTCTATAGAAGTCACCCCCATAGCATCAATTATCTTGTAGACCTCTTCCACAAACTCTTGAGGATCTTCACCCATTTTGGAATGAAAGAACACAAGAGGGTTCATTCTTGTGAAATATCTCAACCTTGAAGCCATGGTGTTCTCATTAGGGTTCACATGAGTCCTAGTATCCCTATTGACTTGGGCCGTCATGGCTTGGGTCAATATTTGGAGAGCCGGCCTTATTTCCTCATTTGTCATAGCCCCGCATCAATAGGAGATTGAGGAACTTGAGGATCTTGGGACCTTGGGGAGGAACCTCTTGCTCCTCATTGCCTTCCTCACCTCTCCTAGCATTTGCCCTTGTATTAGCATACCCTGAAAACAATAGGCACATATTAGAAGAAGGGTCTACTAAAGCCAAACTCTATGGCATAACTCAACGAATGAATAAGTGAGATTTGCTAAACATCCAATAGCCTCCTATTCATAAATGTGGCGTGCTTCACATTTATGAACAAGACTCTACTAGACGTGGTTTGAGACAATCCTAGAACCATTCTAAACCTTGTGCTCTGATACCAAGTTTGTCACAACCCAGGGGTATACCCTAGAAGTAACACGACAAAATTGACGCTGAAGGGGTCTCAAACAATCCCTTAGCATATCATGAACATAAGATAATAGAAAAATATGGAAAATTTAAAACTTTTTACAATAGAAGTCATTTTCATAAAAGCAAGCGAAAGTATTTACTAAACTTTTGTCTCAAACCATCTAATACAACTTTAGAATAAAACTCTTGGGACACAACCCATACAATAATCTCAAAAACATGAAATAAAAGACATAAAGGAAATGGTGGGTTTGTCCTCGAAACTATGAGGACTCACCAAGATCTTCAACTCCTTACCTCCTTAGAAACCTAGCTTCAAGATAGCACTAAAGTCTCCAAACCCTACATTCGATAAGAATGTAGGCAAAGTATGCGTTAGTACAAAATGTACTAAATATGTTAGCTAGCATTATCATAAGAGCATAAGACAAGGCTTAGTCAATACAAGACATAATCCAAAATCATATGAAATACTTCATGAAACATAAACTATAAGCATATGAGACAATATCATAATAATAAGCAAAGTCTCCAACAAAAGCATCATATAAGCATTATTCAACTCTTAGTCATCCACACCATAATAGAACTATTTTCAAGTAATCTATAAGTATACATGTGCAATGCATGAATAACATCCCATAACACCACCCAATCTAAGTATCCCTTTTTGGTCATCTTAATCATAGCCAATATGCATGGTCAAATCTTAAGCTTTTCCACCATAAAGGAACCATACTCCTAAGTAACCTCAAAGCACACCTGTGCAATGTATGAAAGGCATCCCATAATACCCTTCACACTAAGAATAACCTTGAAGTCATCCTATTCATATTTACCCTCTTTTGGTCTCATTATTAGCGTACTTCATGTAGACAAGGGAACTATCACCTTTAGTCAATCCTATCATGGAAGGCAACTATATCAACTCATGTAAGACAACACTTATTAGGTAACCTTAAGTCATACTTGTGCATTGCATGAAAGACATCCCGTATTACCACTCATACTAAGTACTTCTTTAGATCATCATACTCATGTTACTTAACTAGAGACTAGTCCCTTTTGAGAGCATAGGAACACTAGGAGACATTTTACAAAGCCTATCTTAGTTATTCATTGTTTTGAATCCTAAGAGATACTATACTAGGTACATCTTAGTTCATCAAGCTTGAACTCTAGGAGATGCTACTTAAAGCATAATCTTAGTTCACTAAGGTTGAACCCTAAGAGATGCTTCGACAAGCAATATATTGGTTTATTTAGTTTGATCTTTAAGAGATGCTTCATCAAGCACAATCTTAGACCATTAAGTTGGATCTCTAGGAGATGCTTCATTATGCATAATCTTAGACAACTATTTGTGTTGGACTTTAGGACATGCTACATTATGCATAATCTTAGCCCATGAGGTTTGAACTCTAGGAGATGTTACATCGAGCATAATCTTAGTTCATTACTAATCTTGTTTAATTAGGATATAGCCTTAACCGACATGAGAACATATTAGCTATCACATGATCTCTCAAGGTGTTACCCACACCATCAACGGTTGGTCCACTTGCCTAAGGTAGAAACTGTTTGTTAGCTTAGTTGGATCCACTAGCTAACTTTTCTACGGGGCACATAGTTATGGGATACATAAATTGCTACTAGAAATCCAAAACTGCACTATGTAAAGGCTTCCATCTCATGAGACACACTTTGGGAAATCCGAACTTTTATAGGTGAGAGATCCCATGTTGGAAGCCCAAACTCAACAAGGTGGGAACCTCCATCTGATTTCAATATCCACTCGGTGCTAGGTCTAAATCCCACAAGATAATTATTAAGTCTCTACTTTGACTCAACTTTATGGAAAGATGTTCTTGACAACCAATCCATGCCAATACCTCTTTTAGACCATATGTGAGCAACTATCACCATCCATGACCTAGGTACAAAGGCTCTATAGCCTTAGGTTCAATTAGGTAAGAGAAGTCGTTCAACCCTAGAACCATTACTATGTGAGAACTCTTTCATGTTAAGTTAATATTCATGCCTAATATCATGCCTAGAATCCTACATTATACAAGGATATCATCATGGCTCAACTGATTCTATCACTTCCTACTATCTATTATTCCTAAGGTCAATTATGTTGGTAAAGATCTTTCATTATAATACTATTCATCAGCCTTCTATTCACATGTAGATTTTACTCTCAAAGCCTTAGAATCTATTGTTAAGCATATTAGCTTCACTCTAAAGCCCTAGTGATCAACATTCTCAACTATGAGTCTCCATTCTTAATAACTCAACACCATAGAAGAATCTAATAATCTAGATTACAAGGAATTCAATCACATTCTTCATTACCAGTTGATTCTAGCCACAATTCATCCTAATGGTTCAACTTCAACTTTACAAGTCTAGTTCAATTAATGTGTATATATTCCTAATCTTGAGAAATTACCATACATGACATTGATTCAAGAAGATCACCTATGAACCTTCAATTTCACCTGTAATGGCATAAACTCACAAAATATAAAATTCATCAAATAAACTAGGGTTCACCCTATAAATAACTTGAATTCACCATAATATCAAAATTCAATGCTAATACAATCATAATTAGGTATTATCCACTAGATTGGAATCATACCTAAACCCTACCCACAAAGTAGGAAGAAACCCTAGCTAGAGTTAGGTTTTGACTTCACAATTGAGGGAAAACCTAGGAGGTTCTATGGGTGGAAGAACCCATAGATGAATAAACTAACATACCTTGATTCAAATCCCTAACGAAGCTTGCATTAATGGGGGAAAATCTACCCTAAATTCCTTTCTTCTTCTTCTAGAGATAGAATTATTTAGAGAGAAGTCCTTTGAAGAATGAGTTAATTGATTTAGTTTAGGGGTATATTAGGCTTATATAGGTGGTTTAATAACTAACTAACAGACCTTGCTTAACCCCTATATAATTACTAATTAACCCCCAAACCCCTAACCTAAAAACTAAAACTTAAAAATCATCCCCATCACTAAACCCCCACCCACGGACCGTGGGTGGGTACACGAACCGTACTGAACCTTCATAGGTGAGGTACTGTGGCTAACAATTGCAGTCTAACTCAGGCCTTTACCCATGACCCGAACCCATAGGGCGTGGGTCCATCTACGGCCAGTAGGTGGCATCCGTAGGTGCTGCCAATTTGATAGCTTTTGGGGTTGTTTTGACGTCCTCCTCAAGGACCCCTTGGGTGGTCCTTGGGGGGTCGTACCTCAAATTTTAGCCCCTAAAACTTCCATTCTAAGTATAGGAATCATTTTTGTGTTTTTTAATCCTCATACCACACTCTAATTTTTTTACGAAAAGCTCTAGAACTCTCTAGTTCAACTTACTAGTTTCCGGGGAGTAATAAATACTATGTTGTTTTGCCTATTCCTAGGACCCCTATATAAGTGATTTTAACCCCAAATTAGTTCATTCACTTAATTCTCTTCTAATTCACCAAAAAGAAGTTGAGTCTTTCTCTCCCAAGTTTATTTCTCTCTCTAGAAGCTTGAAGAAGAAGATTCAAGGTAGGGTGCAAGGTCAAGCCTCCATTCTTCAATTTCTTTGGGGCTTTGATAGGAAGGTATGATAGTTTTCATCCATGAATTCCTTCCATTCATGGAGTTCTCAAACTCTCCTATTTTCAAAGTTAGAAATCCCAATTGAGTTAGGGTTTTGTTCAATTGCCTTGGGTTCTCTTTAATGTTAATTTATATGATTGAATTATGATCTCTCATGCATGAATTGATTAAATACTATGATTTTATAATGATTCCTCCGTGAAACCATGCAAATCCCATGTTTTCCAATTATGATAATGTGATGTGGCTTTTGAATTATGAAAGAGGAGATTATGAAATTTTAGCATGCTATTATGAGATTTATGTAAATATTTTAAGGATGCTTTGAGAGTGAAGTATCAATGATGATGATTGTTGTTGTGTTGTTGAAATGATTTCTCATAAACACAATAAAGAATGATTTGTGAAAGTACATTCTTATATAAAGGATTCTTAGGGTTGAAAGGTTTTCTCAACTGAACTTTGAATGAAAGATCTTACGATCTATTCTAAAAAGACCTATCTTGGATTGGTTACTTAATTGTACATTTCCATAGATGATACTATGACTAGCTTGGATCAGTGAATTAATTGTACCTTTCCATGGATGATGCACTACCTAAGCTTTTATTGGTTATTGAATGATACCTTTCCATGGATAACATATGACTTAGCTTGGATTGGCAAGATGACGTGCCCTTCCATGGATAATATAACAAGTTAAGAAATAACTACTCCGTGGGATATATGATTAGCACCTAGAGGATATTGAGATGGAAGCTCTCCCGTGAGTATAGGCCAGATTTTCTAGAAGCAATCGCTTATCCCTTACCTATGTGCCCCCATAGGATGACTGTCTAGATAGACATTAGCTAGTGGATCCACTTTAGCACAGATACATAGTCCTTCCTTGGCAAGTAGGACATCCCATTTTGGTGTAGGGTAGACACCAAATTTCATGTTGATAGCTCACATCGTCTTATATGTCGGTTAAGGATATTTCCCACAAAATAAGCAAAGTTATGATGAGCCAAGGTTACTTCAAGGAAGTATCGTAAGTATGTTTTAAGTTGATGTTCACTTGTATTTATCATGGTTTTATGACTTACGATTTCTAACTCTCAAGATGCATGTTTTAGCTTGATGATTGCTTATTCATGAAAATGTCCCTTTTTAGCATGTTTTAAATGTTTATATGCATGACTATCATACTTGGTACATATTTTGTACTAAGGCATACTCTTTTCTACAATTCCCCAAATGTAGGGTCTGACTATCAGGGTTCTGAGTTTAGTGGCTAGAGGTTTATTTGCGAGATTTTCGTGCTTTGGTGAGTCCTCATGCTTCGAGGATGGATTATCATTAATTTTAGTTTCTTTCTTACTTTCAGTTTTGGACATAATGTATGGGCTAGGCCCAATTTCATTCTATTATACTAAATGGCTAATGATACAAGTGTTTAGATTTTTGCTTTACTTTTATAAAACTTTTGGACTTGAAATGTTTTCTTTATCTCTTGTTTCTATTTCCTATATTATGAATGCTATGTGGCTTGTATGGGGCCTCTCGAGGTTTTATACGCCATGTTACATCTAGGGTGTACCCTTAGGTCGTGACGAACTTGGTAATCATAGCACAAGGTTTAGAATGGTCCTAAGATGTCTCATAAGCCACATCGAGTAGAGTCTTGTTTATAAGTATGAAGTGCGCCATATTTGTGAATGAGAGGCTACAAGATGATTAGAAAACTCCATTTTTTTCATTACTCTAATGTCGTGCGATAGAGTTGAAATCTATAAGGTCTCTATCCTAATCTTTACCCGCTGCTCTACAAGATATGTGTACTCAAAGAGCTTATGCTAGAAGGAATGCGGGAGAGAATGTGAATCGAGAAGCTCCTCCTCAAGCTCTTCAAGCTCCGATCGACTCTTTGGCCGAGCAATTGACTAATGCGGAGTTCAGGGTTACTTTTCACGTATTGGCTCAACCCGTTACAACCCAAGACAATAGGGATGTCGTGGTTCTCATGAACCCAAATGTGGGTACGACATCTAGAGTGAGGGACTTCACTAGGATGAATCCTCCCAAGTTTCATGGTTCTAAGGTTGATAAAGATCCTCAAGAGTTCATTGATGGGTTTTATAAGGTGTTGATGATCATGATAGTGATGCTGGTGGAAAAGGTAGTGTTGGCCGCTTATCAACTTAAGGGTGTTGCCTAAATATGGTTCAACCAATGGAAAGCAAGAAGCCCAAAAGATGTGGGTCCTCTTGATTAGGAAAAGTTCAACGTTGATTTTCTTGATAGGTTCTTTCCCTTTGAGATGAGGGAGGCAAAGGTTCTTGAATTTATCAACCTTTATCAAGGAATCATGAGTGTGAAAGAGTATGCTTTGAAGTTCACACAATTGTCTAAGTTTGCTCCTTCTTTGATTACCGATTCTAAGGAAGAAATGAGTAAGTTTGTTTCGGGTGTGTCCAAAATGGTGGTTAGGAGTGTCACACCACTGTGCTTATCCATGATATGGATATTTCTCACCTCATGGTTCATTCTCAATAAATCAAAGAGGAGAAAATTATGGAAAGGTCTAGGGAGGCAAAGAGAGCTAAGACTGGTCATGGTAACCTCTCACATTCAAGGTCCATTGGACATGGTCGTGCTAGATTCCGACAAAGCTTTTCCGGTCAAGGTTCCTCCAATGCTTCTGCTAAGTTAAATACGGATAGAGTGTCTAACCCTAAGCCTCAAGGATGAAATGGTAGTAGGTATTTGTTGCCTAATTGTGTTAGGTATGGAAGGAAGCACGAGGGTAACGGCACAAATGGTTGCTTCGGTTGTGGTAAAAGTGGTCATAAGATAAGGGATTTCCCAATACTTACAACTAAAGGAAGAGAGGGTAAGCTAGTTCCTCCTATATGTTTAGGTTCCAATGCTCCCAAGCAAAACTGATTCTATGCCTTAAGACTCGTGATGAACAAAGGGGTTCTCTTAATGTGGTTAACGGTATGTTGAACGTCTTCCAACTTGATAATTATGCTTTACTTGATCTCGGTGATACCTTTTCTTTGGTGATGCCCTAAGTGGATATAAGGTTTGATTTACTTGTGCATGTGTTGTTAGATACCTTTTCAATCTCTACTTCTGTTGGTGATTCTGTTGTGGCTAAGAGGATCTATAAAATATGTCCCGTTTCCTTGTTCCATAGAGTTACTCTTGTTGATTTGGTAGAGCTTGATATGCTAGATTTTAATGTTATCCTTGGTGTGGATTGACTGCATTCATGTTATGCTTCTATTGATTGTAGAACCCGTGTAGTCAAGTTTCAATTTCCAAATAAGCCCGTCCTAGAATGGAAATGGGGAAATTCTATGCCTAAGGGTCAGTTTGTCTTTTGTCTTAAAGCTAGAAAGATGATTTCTAAGGGGTGCATTTTAACATCTTTTTAGGGTGAGGGATGTAGATTTCGAAACCCCTACTCTTCAGTCGCTCCCTGTTGTGAATGAGTTTCCAGAAGTGTTCCCAGATGATCTTCCCGGTATTCCTTCTGAAAGGGAAATAGACTTCGCTATTTACCTTCTCCTACATACGCAACCTATTTTATTCCTTCTTACTGAATGGCTCCAATAGAACTTAAGGAATTGAAAGAGCAATTGAAAGATTTATGGGATAAGGGTTTCATCTGACTGAGTATCTCTCCATAGGGTGCTCCAATCTTGTTTGTTAGAAAGAAGGATAGTTCTCTCCGAATGTGTATATACTACCGACAATTGAATATGGTGACAATTACAAATAAGTAGCCTCTCCCAAGGATAAATGATTTGTTTGACAAATTTCAAGGGGCATGTTACTTTTCAAAGATTGACCTTCGGTCGGGCTACCACCAATTGAGGGTAAAGGAAGATGATATTCCGAAAATGACTTTTAGAACCTGATATGGTCATTTTGAGTTTTTGGTAATGTCTTTTGGGTTGACAAATTCTCTAGACGCTTTTATGGATAATGAATAGGGTATTTAGTTAATACCTTGACATGTTTGTGATTGTGTTCATTGATGATATATTGATTTATTCATGTCATGACCCAGGGGTACCCCTTAAATGCAACAAGGCGTATAAGACCACGAGAGCCCTCATACAAGCCACTTAGCTTTCATAAAATAAGATAATAGAAATGAGTGGAAATTTAAAACATTTTTCAACATAATCAATTTTCTTTTATAAAACGAAGCGGAAGTCTAATACACTTTGTCTCAACCCATCTAAAACAAGAATATCTTTGGGACACATCCCATACAATAGTTCAAAACATAAAATGAAATAACATAAGGAATGGTGATCAAATCCTCGAATGCTATGAGGACTCACCAATCTTCAAAATCTTGCTCTACTATGATCCTAGCCACGGGGATGAGAGTTGATATCGCCGAACCCTACATTTGGATAAGAAACATAGGCAAGAGTATGCATTAGTACAAACATGTACTAAATATGATGCTTGCATAAACATCAACATAAGCATAAGAGATATCAACATAATTCATAAGCATAATCAATGCACATAAATCATCATAACATAAGAGGAATACTTTTTGAAGTAACCTCAACTTATCCTTAGTCAAGACTTGGTTCATCCACCTCTAGATATACATGTCATGGAAGGAAACTCAAGCAACAATCCAAGCTAATCATTCATCATATTAGTAAATCTCATATTAAAACATACTTACGATACTTCTTTGAAGTAACCTTGTTTCATCATAACTATGCTAAGTTGATTTAGGAATAGTCAATCTTTACTTATTCTTACTATTCATGGAAGGCATATCATCTTACAAATCCAAGCTAATTCATTATCCATGGAAGAGTTCTACTTTATTAATCCAAGCTACCATGAAGAAGCACCTCATCATGCCAACCCAAGTTTCCATGAATAGTTACTATTTACCAATTCAAGCCACCGTGTAAAACCACCCCATTTTCCTAGTCCAAGCTATCATAGAAAAACACCTTATCATGCTAGTCCAAGCTATCATGGAAAGAACCTTTTCATGCTAGTCCAAGCTATCATGGAAAGAACTTTATCATACTAGTACAAGCTATCCATGGAAGGGTACTATTTCTTAATCCAAGTGACCATGAAATGGTATGGCCTTACCAAGTCAAGCTACCATGAAATGCACGTTATCATGCTAGTTCAATCTATCCATCAAGGGTACTATTTCTCAATCCTAGCTATCATGAGTTCTACTAACCCAAGCTACCATGATTTCTATTAACCCAAGCTACCATGAAATTGTCTTGTCTTACCAAGTCAAGCTATCCATGAAAGAAGCATCTCATTATGCTAATCCAAGATAAGCCTTATCTATCATAGTTCATTAATTATTTGATTCATTTTAGGTGAGCAAGCCTTTCAACGTAGAATCATTCTATGTGAGATAACCTTTCACATTCATACATTCGTAGAGTAAATCATATGGGTAAATCCTTCCACAATAATTCTATCTACTAATCAACATTCATTATATAAGTTTTACTCTCAAAGCCCTACTAATCATAATTCATGGCTATATGCTTCACTCTCAAGCAATTATATCTATATGATTCACTCTCAAGCAATCTATAATGTACCATATCAATCCTATATGAATACATCTAAATCCTCAATTTCCCCTTTCATGGAGTAATGAAATTCATCTTAGAATCATGGGTTAGGCATGGGTACATGTTAATTCATGCTAAAATCAATGAATCTACTCAAGTCAAGTATAAACAATCATAATCCAATAATTTGGATCAACATTCATCAATAACCACAACGTTAGAAGAAACCCTAACTAAATTTAGGAATTTCTACTTCTAAATAGGGGAAATCTTAGGGGCTCCATGGATGAAAGGATTTCATGGATGAAAAGCCATCATACCTTGATAAAAAAGCCCACAAATTCTCGAGGATTAGAGAATTGACCTTCATCCCAACTTGAATTCTTTCTTCTTTTCAAGTTCTAGAGAGAAATATTTGAGAGGAAGAACTTGGGATTTCTTTTGGGGTTTTGGAAATAATGACTTGAATGGGTGATTTAAAGTTTAAAATCACTTATATAGGGGTCCTAGGCTTGGGTAAAACAACCTAGTATTAATCTAATTAAAAATGGAAAGTCCCATTTACCCCTCAACTTAACAGGGGCCTGCCCCTTACCACGTGAGGCTCTATGAGCCGTGGTCCACATCGTGGTCTTGGACCAGTGGCTTGGAAGCCAACCCTTGACCCCATAAAAATCTATCTCATGTTCACGACCACTCCCACGTCCCATAAAGGCCTTCACAAGCCATTTAGTGGCTTGTGGGAGTGTGTCTTGTTTGGGCAGCCTTAGCTAGCCACTGTCTAGCCCTCCATGAGTTCTACCATGAACCGTGGTCCCCACCACGAGGCGTCTTGGTGGTCATGGGAGATGAGGCAGCCTTGGTTGTCTACTGCCCAAGGTCTACGGGCACCACCACGACTCGTGGTGCCCTTCATGACTTGTGGGGACTTTCATGAAGAGTGACAAGGCTAAATCTTTGGTTTGCAACCTCTTTCTTGGACCCTTGCTTAGGCTACTAAGTTCTGAGGTGTTACATTATCTCCCCTTTGGGAACATTTGTCCTCGAATGAAATTCTAGGCACCTTTTAAAGGAAACGACTCAAGACTAGCAACCCATAATGCATGCAACTCATGTAAATGCACACAACCAAGGAGGAAACATCAACTCCAAGATAAACATACTCAATGCATCATATAGAAGGTAGGAGCAACATCTACTAACCTAATATACATGAAATTTAAATATTTCTCATGTTCAAGGAGGAACTATTATCTCCAATCTAGAAGCATGCTCAACACAATCTGATGGAGCCTATATGCAATGTCTACTCAAAAGCATACATCAAAGGAGGAATTCTCAACTCCAAGTTAATGCATGTTCATCAATTCATCTCATGAAGTCTATAGGCAACTCATACTCAATGCACTACAACATGACGGAAATAAATCATATAAACTCATTTTCTTTCAAAACACAAGTTTTTCATGAACATGTATAAAATCAGGAAATCATGGGATTATCTAAAACACAAGACACCAAAACAAGGAACAAACCATGAGGAACTCATTATCTCTAACTAGAGGAGAAGTAGTGTCACGACCCAGGGGTACCCCTTAGATGTAACAAGGCACAAAAAACCCCGAAAGACTCCATGTAAGCCACTTAGCATACTACAACATAAGATAATAGATATGATGAAGAAAATTTTAAAACCTTTTCCGTACAATCGAAGTCTTTTATAAAAGCAATCGAAAGTTTATAACCAGCTAATACAACTTGAATAAATCTTTGGGACACAGCCCATATAAAAGTCTAAAACATAAATGATAGGTATAAAGGAAAGGTAATCAAATACTCAATGCAATGAGGACTCACCAAGTCTTCAACTCCTTGCTATACTAGAAACCTAGCCATGAGAATGGAACTCAATATCGTCGGACGCTACATTCGATAAGAATATAGGCAAGAATATGCGTTAGTACAAAATGTACTAAATATGATAGCTAGCATAATATTATAAGAGCATAACATAAGTGTTAGTCAACATAAGACCTAAGCATGATCTCGAACATAGACATAATATAAGCATTAGTCAACATAAGGCATAATCCATAAACATAGGAGATACATCAGATTCATAAGCATAGCCATTACTTAGATCTTCATAATTTAAGAGAACTATTTCTCAAGTAACCTCAAGTCATACTTGTGCAATGCATAGATAAGATCCCATGATCCCACCCATGTTAAGCAAGTCACTTTAGGTTCTCATTCACATTTATCATCTTTTGATCTCATCCTTAGATTATTTTTCATAGACAAGGGAACATTCACCTTTAGTCACACATGTATTGGAAGGGCCTTTCAAGCTATAATCGAAACTAACCATACATCATATGCATAAGTCATAAGCACATTTATTACATAGACCATCGTAACATAATATAACATACCATGAATACCCTCAAATCGTACTTGTGCAAAGCATGAATAAGACTCCATAATCCCACCCATGCTAAGTAAAGCTTTTTGAGTAACCATAGTTCAAAATTCATATTCTTGTTATGGGAATTAGACTTAACCGACATAGACCATATGATCTTAACATGGAATTCGGTGTCTAGCCCACACTGAAAAGGGGTTTTTCTACTTGCCTAAGGTAGAACGATACTCTTAGATTAGGTTGATCCATTAGCTAAGTAACCTATGAGGGATTACTTTATGGGATAAGGGGTTTGCTACTAGAAACATGGCCTCTAGTATCGTGAGGGCTTCCATCCCACTAGATTGCTTCTAGGAACCCGACCTTTACTAACGTGAGGCTCCCATCTCAAGAGATTACTACTATAAACCCGGTCTCTACTAACGTGAAGCTTCCATCTCATATCAATATCCACTCGGTGCTAAGAATAATTCCCATTTGAGTTCATATTAAGTCTTGACTGAATTTCATATTTATGGAACAATGTCTTGAAATTAATCCAACATAACTCGTACTATAGCTCATTAGATGTTTCGGGAGAATAACCTTTCACCGTCCATGTATTCATATAGATTCATTAGGTGAGACTGGTCTTTCAACCTTAGAATCATCGTATTGTGAGAAACCATTCACATCATATCATTTTCATACATAGGTGTGTATATGAGAATAACCTTTCAACAACACACAACAAGGTCATAATCATAATCACTTTACTCTCGAAGTGTTCCAAAAGCATATACATAACCTTCATAAAACATGCATAATACCATATCTTTCCCTTTAAAGGATCAAAGCTCATATTAAGTCAACACATCTGGAATGACTATATTAGACATGGATACTATAACAATTCAAGTAATGAATTCACTACTTGCATGATCTCATAGACTCATGAAATAGGTCATGTGGGTAAAGTCCTTCCACAATCACACCATATACAATTCAACATACATAATAGCTTTACTCTCAAAGCCCTAACATTCCTAGTTCATTCATATTAGCTTTTGCCCTTAAGGGCCTAAAAATAATCATTCATACTACAAGACTTACTCTCAAGCAATACTTCACATGGTCATCATATATGCCAAATTCTCAAGACAATCTAACCACATGCTTCATTCTTAAGCAATTCTAGTCATATATCATCATATAAACTCTATCTCAACACTACTAATTATGATTCATCATATGAGCCCTAATCTAATCAATTCATGTTTACAAGCTTCACTTTTAAGCAATCCATATCTAGGTGTTCTAACCTCAAGCAATTCATAAAGAAATTCATCAATCTTAGAAGGTCATATCTAACCCCTCAATTTCCCCTTTTATTGCTTAAAACCAAACAATATCAATTTCACCCTAGAATTTTAGGTTAATCAAGAATACATGTACAATCATACTAAAAACATGTAATTATATCATAACCCTTCATAAAAAACCATTATCCACTCAATTGGATCAACTTACAATAATACCCACTATATATGAAGGAACCCAAACTAGAATTGGGGATTCATCTTCACAATTGGGAGAAACATAGGGGATTATCCATGAATGAATAAGCCATCATACCTTGGATACAAAGCCCCCACAAAGCTTGGAAGATTGGAGGAATTTGACCTTGCTTGATTTTCTTCTTCTTCTTTGAGTTTTCTAGAGAGAGAATTTTTTGGGAGGGAATTGGGTTCTTTTTGGTGGGTTTTGAAATAATGATTTGGATTCACTTAATTAAGGGTCTGAAGTCTTTATATAGGTGGTCTAAGTAAGGTTAAAATGACACCACTTAACCCTTAATTAATTCCAGAAAGTTCCACTAAGTCATCACTTAACCATCTAATGACGAACCAGTCCTCACCCACGAGACCACGCCCACGGGGAGTGCTGGTCAAGCGTGGGTGGTGGTCTGCAACACTGTTTCTGGGATCCTGACCCACGACCCCTTACCCATGGGGCATGGGCCCCCTACGGGGTGTGGGTCCCTTCGTATGTGGATTGTTTTGGGGCAGAATTTAGGGTCATCCTCAAGGACCCTTGGTTGGTCCTTGGGGGGTCGTACCTTGATGTTTTAACCCGAAACCCTTCATTTTAAGCATGAGGAGCTATATCTACGACTCTAACCCTCACTTCAAGCTCTAGTTTTACCTACTAGTTTCTGAGGAGTTACAATATCTCCCCCTTGGGAACATTCGTCCTCGAATGATGTTCTAGGCACTTCTTAAGGTCACGACTCTAGACTAGCAACCCATCATGCATGCAACACATCTAAATGCATACAACCAATGGAGGAACTTCATCTTCTTACTAAACATACTCAATGCAACACAAGAAAGTAGGAACTACATCTAACAACCCAAAATGCATCGAATTCTCAACATCTACTCATGTTCAAGGAGGAACTACCATCTCCGAACTAAAACATGCTCACATACACTCATGGAGCTCATATGAAATTTACTCTTAAAAAGTATTCACTTAAGGAGAAATCTCTCAACTCCGAACTAAGGCATGCTCATTAATTCATCTCATGAAGTCTATAGGCAACTTATACTCAATGCACTACAACATGAGGAGAACAATTATGCAAACTCATTTTCTTTCAAAACACAACTTTTTCATGAACATGCACCACATAAAGAAATCATGGAAACAACTATAACACATATGTCCAAGGGCAGATTTACATAGAGGTCAGGGGGTTCACCCGAACCCCCTTCGTCGAAAAATTACATTGTATATATAAGGTCAATTTTTGTTTTGATGAGTATATATCTTAAAATGAACCCCCTCAACACAGGTAAAGAGGCCAGCTCAGCGGGTAAGGGGGTTCACGAATTTTGCCCAACGTCTTGGGTTTGATTCTTCGCAACAACATTTACTTCCTTTTTTTTTCTTTGGAATATCAAATAGCTAAGTTGAGATGGGCTCAACATTTGGGTTCAAAATCTCAGTCCAGTGGATAACTTTATTATTTTGGGGTTGAAGCATAATTATTATTTTTTCATTATTTTTTTTCTATTTTTATGCTATTTCTCCTTTTCAATTTCAATTGTTCAAATTTATTAGGCACACTATTTTCATTTTTGTATTTTTTTTTATCTCTATTGTTCATTTTATTTTTACGTAACTCTCTTTATATACTAATTTAAAGGAACTCTTTCAAAATTATAAATTGTTCTTAAACTTGAAATTGAGATAGAGAAAAAATATTTTAAAGATAAGGTAAACTAACTTTAATCGAACGAAGAAATTTGAAAGGGATGAATATCCATGATATTTCTTTTGTATTTTTTTCAATTTTATTCTAGTATGTAAACTAAATTTATTTGATTTACTCATCTTTTACGGATGGAAAACCTTATAAATTGAATAAATAAACTAAAAATCGGCGATGCCATTTATTTATCATTTAATAGTCATTATAATAATAGTAAATCAGTCCCTACACATTTTGAAGAGTATTAAACAATTTTCGAAGTAACATATGATTGAATGAAGAATAATTTAATTTATTTTAAAAATTCAAAATAAAGTAGAACAATACAATATAAAAGGAAAAATAGTGACAATTTTTTAAAGAAGAATCACTAAAGTGGGGTAAAAGTAGGAAGAAACGCTAAATGTGGTATGACAAGGCATGTTCAATTTAGCGGATTAAGGATATTTTTCTTCCCCAATTCGTTTTGCTCCATTTTTTGACTTATTTTTATATGTTGAACCCCCTCCACAAAAATCCTAGCTCTGCCACTGCATATGGCTTCACATAAAGAACGAATCATGAGGAACTCCTCATCTTAATGCAAAAGGAGGAACACAAGGAAAAATGATGAGGATATCGTGACTTCTTATTGGCCCTTGGCCTCCCAAGTAGCACCCTCACCTAAAACCCTCACTCAAAGACACTCCTTAACACTTTCATGGAAGCAACTTCTTGTTCTTCCATTTCTTAACTTGTCGGTTTAAGATCTCTACCGGTATTTCTGAATTACAGTAATTCTCATTAACTCCCAACTCTCCTTAAGGAATTTATGAATGTCGAATCTCCAACACCCTTCTATATCCAAGAGTCATGGAAAACCGGATACACCGGTACCATTCATTAAGCAACTCTAGTTCAGAAGCAACCTTACCAACTCCACTCAAGATCTTATATGAGCCTACAAAATCGGGACTAAACTTCCCAAACTCACTACACCTCTCAAGGTGAGAATTTCAAGCAAACCTAAATCATGAATATCAAGAACACTCAACGACCTTGCTATCTAAGTACATCATCTCCCCCTTGGGAGTAAGCCTATATGGACTCTTCTAAGTATCATTTCTTTCACTTCTAAGGTCGGATTAAGTCTTCACTAGGTTTTCACATCCATCACACAAGATTATCCCAAACCATGGTGAATTACACTACTATTCTTTTGAGGAGTCTATTCTCTGAACACATTTAGGAATTACTCAAACACCCTATTCACCGAATCTATTAACATACCCCAAAACTCATCATGACTAAGTTGGGTTCTACCATCATATAACATAACCCTAATGCAACCCATCCAAACCAAAGGCAACATCAAAGTCTATCATACCAAGTCTATCCAGTCACAAAAGACAAGCAACACCAGAATCTAAAAAAGAATAAAACACATACCGGGAGCAATATTCGGAGGACACTCTTGTTCACCTCTAGCTTGGAGAGCATGAAACCTAATTTTCTTTGGAGCATTCGCACCCGAACCACTTGGACCGGATGAAGGGTAGGGTTGAGACCTACGACGACTATCCCTTTTATTTCTAGCAACCGTAGGGCAATGCCTTATCTTGTGGCCTAACTCACCACAACTGAAACAAACATTGGAACCCGCTAGGCATTTACCTACATGTCTCTTATCACACCCTGAACAAAAAGGCCATAGAGACTCACTATAAATTCCTTGCGGTTTAGTGTTAAACACCCCATCTTCATTAAATCTTGGGGGAAACCTAGAAGGACCTTGTCCGGAGAACCTTTCAAGAGGATAATTATCATCACCAATCCTAAACATCTTTTTCTCCCTCAACCTTTCTTCAAGTTTCTCTTCCTCAATTGTTTGAGCATAAATCATAAGACGAGAAATATTCATATCATGATCAAGCATGGCCGTACAACATTCTTTTATTACTAAATCGGACACTCCCGACACAAACCTACTCATTCTTGACCTAGGATCGGATACTAGAATTGGAGCATACTTAGTTAATTGGGTGAACCTCAATGCATATTCCTTAACACTCATACTACCTTGCCTAAGTTTAATGAACTCGAGAACTAAAGCTTCTCTCATCTCTAAAGGGAAGAACCTACCTATAAAGGCACTTTTGAACCCTTCACACTCTATGGGACCCATTCCTACCCGTGTAGCTTTTTTCCATTTGTTAAACCAAACTTGAGCAACTCCTTTGAGTTGATAAGAAGCCAACTCTGCCTTCTCTACCGTAGTTACTCCCACAAAATCTAACACCTTAGAGACCTCTTCTATAAATCTTGAGGATTTTCCTCCATCTTTGACCCATAAAATTCTGGAGTTTCTATCCTAGCCTGAGTCAACAATTGAAAACCAAACCAAAGATTCTCATTAGTCACTTTCTCTCAAAAAGGTCAATTGGAGCTTGAGAAGAAAATTGTTGATCCGCATTATCTTCCTCATTCATTCTAACATTTACCCTTTTAGTGGTCATATCCTGAAAACCAGTGGGCACGAATTAGGAAAAAGACCTAATAGAGTTTACTCTATGGCACGACCTAGAGAATGAAGAAGAGAAGTTTCCTAAACATCCAATAGCCTCCTATTCATAAATGTGGTGCACTTCACACTTATGAACAAGACTCTACTACACGTGGTTTGAGACATCCTAGAGCCATTATAAAGCTTGTGCTCTGATACCAAGTTTGTCACGACCCAGGGGTACCCCTTAGATGTAACAAGGAACATAGAACCCCAAAAGGCTCCATGTAAGCCACTTAGTATATCGCAACATAAGATAATAGAAATGCTGCAAAAAATTTTAAAACTTTTTCCATACAATCGAGGTTTTTTATAAAAGCAAGCAGAAGTCTATAACACTTTGTCTCAAACCATCTAATACAACTTGAATAAATCATTGGGACACAGCCCATACAAAAGTCTAAAACATAAAACATAGGCATAAATGAAAGGTGATCAAATCCGCGATGCTATGAGGACTCACCGAGTCTTCAACTCCTTACTCTACTAGAAACCTAGCCACGAGAATGGAAATCAATATCGCCGGACCCTACATTTGATAAGAATGTAGGCAAGAGTATGCGTTAGTACAAAATTTTCTAAATATGATAGCTAGCATAACATCATGAGAGCATAACAACATGATCATAAGAATAATCTCCAATATAGACATAATATAAGCATTAGTCAAGCTAAGGAATAATCCATAAAAATATGAGATACATCATATTCATAAGCATAGCCATTTCTTAGATCTTCATAACATAAGAGAACTATTTATCAAGTAACCTCAAGTCATACTTGTGCAATGCATGGATAAGACCTCATAATCTCACCCACACTAAGTACCACTTTTAGGCCATCATAATCATACTTACCATCTTTGGATCTCATCCTTAGCTTAATTCTCATAGGTAAGGGAACCTTCACCTTTAGTCCAACATATCATGGAAGGCAACTATAGAAACAATCAAAGCTAAGCATACAACATATAAGAGAACACTTCATAAGTAGCTTCAAGTCATAATTGTGCAATGCATGGATAAGACCCCATAATCTTACCCATACTAAGTACCACTTTAAGCCATCATACATGAATGATTACTATTTATCATTTCTAGACTACCAAGGAATAGAACCCTATTAGGCTAGACCAAGCTACCAACGGAATATCACCATACTAGGCAAGACCATGCTACCAAAGGAACAACACCATACTAGGCGATACCAAGTTAATCATCTTGATAACATAACTACATTATGCTAATCCAGGCTACCATGGAAAGCATACTATCATGCAAGTCCAAGCTATTCAAGGAGGGATACTATTGCTCCATCCTAGCTACCATGAATTGATTTAGCTTAACCAATTCATGCTACCATGCAAGTATTCTATGATACTAGTGCAAGCTATCCTTAGGAAGGGTATGATTACTCAATCCAAGGCTACCATAAGGTCTTATTATCAAGCTACCATGAAATGGTCTTGTCTTACCAAGTCAAGCTATTCATGAAGGGATTTCATAACACAATTTCAAGCTAACATAACTAAGCATGCTTTGATTCAATTGAGGTGAGCAAACCTCTCAACCTAGAATTATTCTATGTGAGAGAACCTTTCATCTCCTATCATATTCATGCCTACGTGTGTATATGAGAATAACCTTTCAACAACACAAGAACTAGACCATGAGGATATTCACTTTACTCTCAAAGTGTTCATAAAGCATGTACATAGATTCTATAAGAACATGCATAATGTCATACATTCATAATATAGGTCATGTGGGTAAACCTTCCACAACAATTCTATCTATAATCAACATTCATCATATAGCTTCCCTCTCAAAGCATTACTATTCTTAACTCATCATGTTAGCTTTACTCCCAAGCCCTACTAGTCATGATCCATCATATATACATTATTCTAATTCAATTCATGTTTACATGCTTTTATTCTTGAACAATTATTATACATATCACCAATTCTAGAAGATCATCTATGAATCCTCAATTCCCCTTCACAAGGAATAAACCCACATTACTTCAATTTCATCAATTAGACTAGGGTTAACCATGGAAAACATGTAATATCATCATAATAACATGATTCACTACTAATTCAATCATAAACAATCAATAACCACTCAATTGGATCCATATTCAACTTACCCACAATATTGGAAAGAACCCTAACCTGAATTAAGGATTTCATCTTCACAATTGTGGAATAACTAAGGGACTCCATGGATGGAAGAATCCATGGATGAATAAGCTATCATACCATGATTATAAATCCCTCACAAAGCTTGGAAGATTGGAGGAATTTGACCAAGCTTGATTCTCTTCTTCTTCTTCTTCTTCACTTTCTAGATGCTATCTTCAAGGCATGGAACCCTTTGTTTGCCACCAACACGAGCTCAAGGACCTCTAACTTCATGAATAAACCTTGCATCTTGTGAAGGTCTCGAGCTTCACTTTGCGTGAATGGCCTTGGTGCCATCCTAATTGCATCATTCTCTCCTTCTTGAAAAGAATTTGTCCTCAAATTCGACGGATCATCATCATCAAGAGTTGGAGATGGGGACAGGTCGCACACATTGAAAGTGCTCTGCACTTGATATTCCGAAAAAAGGTCAACCTTGTAGGACTTGTAATTGATCCTTTCAAGCACTTGAAATGGAGCATCACCTCTTGGCATCAATTTCGTCTTTCGATAAGTGGGAAATCTCTCCTTGCGAAAGTACACCCACACCCAATTACCCGGTTCAAGCACAACTCTCTTGCGACCCTTGTTCGCCTTTTTGGATACTTCTTGGTTCTTCTTATCTAGGTGATGTCACTACCCAGGGTACTACTTAGGTGTAACAAGGCATATAAGACCTCGAGAGGACTCATACAAGCCACTTAGCATATCATAACATAAAGTAATAGAAAAGGTGCGGGAATTTAAAACTCTCCAATACAGTCAAAGTCTTTTATAAAACAAGCGGAAGTCTAATAACATTGTCTCAAACTATCTAACATAAGAGAATAAAAACTTGGGACGCAGCCCATACAATAGTCCAACAAAAAAAGAAAGACATAAAAGATAAAGGGTGATCTAATTCTCGAATACTATGAGGACTCACCAAGCTTCACTTCCTTGATCACTAAGAACCTAGCCACAAGTGTGTGTATCGGAGCGCCGAACCATATACTTAATAAGAATGTATGCAAGAGTATGTGTTAGTACAATCAAGTACTGATGGCTAGCGTAAAGAACATAATCATAAGCATTATTCAACATAAGACATAAAGCATAATCATAATCAATACATAATAAGCATCATAAAGAAAGAGGGATACTTCCTTAAGTAACCTCACTTATCCTTAGCCAAGACTTAGGTCATCCGCCTCTAGTCAAGTTCACATCATGGAAGGCATATCTAGCAACACTCCAAGTCAATTAAATTCATAACATAATCACATCATTCATACTTACTTTTAAAGACATGGGGATTCACCTCAATGCCTAGTTCATAAAGGCTAATGGGTATTCGCCTCTTTCCTTACTTACTTTTAGATTGCGGGTACTTGCCTCCACAACCTCATCATATGATGCGGATACTCACCTCCACATCATTTCTTAAAGAGAATGGGTACTCACCTCCATGTCCATTCATCATAGTAAGAACGTGGGGACTCGCCCCTTGTTCAAGTCTAAGAAGTATATCAAATCACTTCATATCCTTACATATGGAGGTCAAGGGTAATCGCCTCCAGCCTCATCATTCATTGAGCATTTTAGTCTATATTCATTTTAGGTGAACAATCCTTTCAACCTGGAATCATTCATGTGAGTAACCTTTCACATTCATTCAATCATTTTTATTAATTCATCATGGGAAGTATCCCTTCCACTTCATAACATCAATCAATCAACAATTCATAGTCTAGGCTTTACTCTCAAAGCACTATATCTCACGATCATCATCTATGCTTTACTCTGAAGAGATTAACAACATATTAATCATATATGCTTCAATCTAAAGCAATTCTTGTCATAAATCATCAATCCTATAAGGACATATCTAACCTATAGAGTTTCCCTCACAAGGCATCAAACCAAACATGTCAATTCAACCCTAAAATCATAGGATAGGCATGGGTACATGTAATTTCATCCTAATACATGCAATTCTATCAATTCAATCATAAACAATCATCATTCACTCAATTGGATCAACATTCATCATAACCCACAACAATGGAAGAAACCCTAACTAGAATTGGGAAAATTCTTCTTCAAATTATGGAATTCTAGGGGACTCCATAGGAAGAAGGATCCCATGGATGAAAAGTCATCTTACCATAGTCACAAAGCCTACCACAAGTTTGATGATTGGAGACTTGAACTTGACCTAGCTTCCTTTTCTTCTTTCTTCTTCTTCCTTCTACAGAGAGAATATTTGAGAGGAGTTTTGGGAATTCTTTTGGGATTTAAGAGAATGACTTAGTTAGGGGGATTTTGGGGGTTAAAAATACTTCTATAGGTGGTCTAGGTCTAGGCAAAACTAAACAACTTCAATTTTATTAAAATCAGAAAAGACCCCATACACCCCAAAAATAACTGCCAGCTCATGAACTACGGAACCAAGACCGACGGACCGTCGATGGACCTACAGTCCGTCTTGGTAGTCTATCACTAAGTTCAGAGACTTTTGGCCAAATGACGGGAGGCTGGACCATAGGGTGTCAATGGACCTACGGTTCGTGGGTCCCTCCGTGGTCCATGCCTGGACCAATTTTCTGAGGTTGTTATCCACAGCCCTACCTACGGTCCATATGTCAACCCACGGGCCGTGGTTGGCCCTTGCGGATGGCACCTGCATTTCCTCAACAAGTGTTATTTTCCTCATTTCGAATCTGGAGTGTTACATTATCTCCCCCTTGGTATCATTCGTTCTCGGATGAGATTCTAGGCATATTTCTAAACAAAAAACCTCAATAATAGTAGCCCATCATGCTTGTAACTAATCTATATGCACACAACTAAGTAGGAAACATCAAATTCAATCTCAACATACTTAATGCACCATAAGGGAGTAGGAACTAAATCTAACAACCCAATATGCATGAAATTTTCAGATCACCTACACTTAAGGAGGAACTACCTTCTCCAAACTCAAAAGCAATACTCAACACAATCTCATGGAGCACATATGCAATTCAATCTCAAAAAGCACAAATTCAAGGGCGAAATATCCACTCCAAACTAAAACATGCTCAATAATTCATCTCAAGAAGTCTATAAGCAATTCATACTCAATACTCAACAACATGAGGAAAAATACAACATATAAGCCATTTCTTTCAAAACTTAAGCTTTTTCATAAACATGCATATCAAGGAAATCATGGGAACACATAAAGCACACACATGACTTCAAACAAAGGCAAATCAAGAGGAACTCATTACCTCAAGATAGAATAAGAGGAAAAAGATAGGATATTGGGACATCATATCAGCATCGGCCTCCTAAGTAGCACCCTCAACTAGATGGTTTCTCCACAACACTTTTACACAGGCAACCTCTTTGTTCCTCAGTTTCTTAACTCATCAGTCTAAAATCTCAACCAGAACTTTTTCATAAGAAAGGTTCTCTTTCACCTCTAACCCTTCTAGGGGAACTATGGATGTCGAATCTCCAACACACTTTTTCAACATAAAGACATAAAAAACCGAATGCACCGATGCCAACTCATTTGGCAAATCAAGCTCATATGCAACCTTACCAACATGCCTCAAGATTTGATATGGGCCTACAAAATGGGGACTACGCTTCCCTTTCTTCCCAAACCTCATTACACTCTTCATGGGTGAGATTTTCAAGTAAACCTAATCAAGCACATCAAATTCAAGGTCTCTTCTTCTAACATCCGCATAAGACTTTTGTTGACTTTGGGCCGTTCTCAACCTCTCTCTTATGAGTTGAACTTTCTCAATAACCTCATGTACTAACTTGGGTCCTATCGAAGCAACCTCACCCACCTCAAACCAACCTATAGGAGATCTACACCTCCTACCATAAAAGAGCCTCAAACGGAGCCATACCAATAATAAAATGGTAACTATTATTATAGGCAAACTCAATCAATGAAAAGAGATCATCCCAATTACCCTTAAAATCAATCACACAAGCTCTCAACATGTCTTCCAATGTTTGGATTGTTCATTCTGCTTGCCCATCGGTTTGTGGGTGAAAAGCCATACTAATCTTAACTCTAGTGCCAAGACCCCTTTGGAATGACTTCCAAAACTGAGAAGTAAACTGAGTACCTCTATCGAAGATAATGGACAAGGGTACTTCATGCAATATCACCATCTCACTCAAATACAACATAGTGTAGTATTCCACCAAGTATGAAACCTTGATGGATATGAAATGGTTTGAATTTGTCATTCGGTCAACTATAACCCAAATCGAATCATATTGTCGCCGAATTTATGGAAACCCTAATATGAAGTCCATATTCATATCTTCCCACTTCCAAGTAGGAATACCAATGTCTTGGGATAAATATCCCAATTTTGTATGCTCAACCTTCACTTGTTGGCAATTTGGACACTTGGCCACAAAACTCGCAATATCCTTCTTCATCCCATTCAACTAAAAGATCTCCCATAAATCACGATACATTTTGGTGGCTCCCGGGTGAATAGAATACCGAGAACTATGGGCTTCAGATAAAATATGTTCCCTCAAGTCATTAATATTTGGAACACATAACCGACCTTGATACCTTAGGACACCATCTCCCCCTTGGGAGAAAGCCTCTACGGACTTCTTTCATACTGCCTCTTTAAATTCTACTAAGGTTGGATCAAGGCATTGTTTTGCTTTAACATCAACCACGAAAGATGATTCGGAACCATTATGGACCATAATACCACCCTTGGTGGAATCCACTAGTTGAACTCCATATCGAGCCAAACTCTGAATATCTCGAACCAACTCTTTCTTCTTATCATGAACATGTGCAACACTACCCATTGATAACCGACTAAGGGAATCCACTACTACATTAACTTTACCGGGGTGATAGAGAACACTCATATCATAATCTATCAATAATTCAAGCCACCTTCTTTGGCGAAAATTTAGATCTTTTTGGGTAAACACATATTGAAAACCTTTATGGTCAGTAAAAGCATCAACATGGACCCCATACAAATAATGCCTCCAAATCTTTAAGGTAAATACCACCGCCACTTATTCAAGATTGTGGGTAGGATAGTTCTTCTCATGAACCTTTAGTTACCTTGAAGAATAGACAATCACCTTACCATTTTTCTAAAGCACACATCCCAACCCAACTCTAGAGGCGTCACAATACACCACAAAGCCATTCGTACCTTTCGGTAAAGTCAACACAGGAGCGGAAATAAGTCTATCTTTCAACTCTTGGAAACTTTTCTCACAAGTATCCAACCATATAAACTTGGCCTTCTTTTGAGTCAAAGGCGTCAATAGAGAGGCAATCGTAGAAACCGCTCAACAAATCTTCTATAATAATTGTCCAAACCCAAGAAACATCTAATATATGTCGGTGATAGAGGTCTAGGCCAACTCTTGACCGCATTCTATATGGCCTAAGAAAGCCACGGACCTCAACCAAAATTCACATTTGCTAAAGTTTGCAAAGAGTTGTTGGTCCTTGAGAATTTGCAATACAATCCTCAGATGATCAATATGTTCATTCCCATACCTCGAATAGATCAAAATATCATCGATAAATACATTCACAAACATATCAAGGTATTGTCTACATACCATATTCATCAAGTCCATGAAGGCCGCCAGAGCATTAGTCAAA